>JAJMDF010000004.1:0-88922 GCA_030573475.1 Hanseniaspora thailandica (nom. inval.) | reverse complement strand
ACATGAATAAGGCCCAAACTGGTGTGTTGGTGTTAAACTTTTCGATAGTAATGATGGCAATGACAATAACAACAATCAAAACAGCTAAGTACCACCAATCTGGGACTTCTTTGTATCTGGCCATGGCTCTAGAGTGTGGGTCATGGAATTCATCTAAGGCTCTGGATTCAGAAGAAATCAAACTCTTCCAAGCTTCTTTGTTTCTTAGAGACCAGATGGTTACAAAGTATTCCTTGAAGGCAGCGTAGAACATGGTGTGGTCCATGATTAAGTAGTAGGTGATTAAAAATGGGTAAGTAGCAATGAAACAACCGTAACAAACTAAGTTACCAGCAGAGTAGAATGGTGGAGAATACTTTTGGTAAGCATCATTATCAAACTTGTAATCAGCAGTCAGAATCTTGTCAACTTCGTAAGGCTCAGCAGTGTTCGTAAATAGAGAGTTGGAGTAGATTGGTAAATAAGAAGTGTTTTGGTAGTTAGTAAAGTAACAACCAACACAGATCATAATAGCTAAGAAAGAACCAGCGTATTGAGTGGCTTGGGAGAACCATGGAATCAATAAGGAAGAGGAACCAATAACAGCCCAATCAAATGAAGCAATTGGGTTAATACCAACACCAGAAACACCACCAGTGATAGCAGCTAATTTCCAGTTGTTTGGAGCAATCCAAGTCATCCAGTTGAAGGTAGATAAAGCTTCAAATATGAAGGATGGGAACCAAGTGTAAACGAACATAACGCCGAACATGATGAAGAAGAATTTGTATCTGGATAGACCCTTTAAGTTTGGATCTTCTGGAGTCAATAAGGCCTTGTTTAAAGCAATAGTAGACAAAGAAGTTGGCCAGACAGCCTTAGCTGGATAAACAACAAATCTTCTTAAAATACCTGCAAAACCGAAACCCATGAATTGAACACATAAAGATAACCAGAATTGGTAGTTGAAGGAGACATCGTCACCGTAGTAGATCTTTTGGGTTAAAATGTTGTAAGAGGAATAGAAGATAGACATAGAAATGGAGATAATCAAGGTACAGAACATTTGTTCCTTGTCAGTCCATGGGGTTTCAATGTTCAAAGCGAATCTTTTACCCTTGACGGTGAAACCGTAACAAGGAATCCACTTGTACCAACCAGTACCCATTGGGTATAAGAACATTTGGATAACAGCAGTGGAAATGGAAATGGTAACCAATCTGTGGGAGAATAATTCATTGAAACCAGCAGAGAATATCATCCAAATCAAAGCTAAAAAGTAAGCTCTGAAAGTTTCAATTGGGATGGTTGGGTCATCCAACATGGCTGGAGGACAAACGGCTCTAACTTCAGGATATGGAGAGTGATCTCTCAACAAAACAGCTAAGGCCTTTAGTTCAAAAACATCAACATCGTTTTCTGGATCAACACCTTCAATGGAGTATCTCAAGAATTCGTCGTATTGTTCAGCAGAGATATTTGGATCGTTGTCGTGGTATTCAACAGCTTCCTTCATGATTTCTAAGGATTCTTCGATAGTGATTTCGTGGACTCTGGTACCCAAGAATTCAACTTCAGGAGGTAGGTCGTCTAAATTATCAACATCATCGTACTTTAAAATTTTTAGTAAATGCCAAACTTGTTGGTCAGAGTAAGACTTGATAGATGTGATTGGTTCGAATTTAGTTTCTTCGATTTCGTTGATATCTTTAGTGGAGATTTTGTCATCAGATGATTTGGAAATGACATCGACAGTACCAGCTGCCTTTTCTTCGTAGTCAGACATATTGATAATCTATTAATATAAAATGACTAGTTTTTATTTTGGTTTTATGACTACACTCTCTTTCTACTTAAGTAGAACCTAATTGAAGTATAAGTTAACAAAAATCAGAATAAATTTGAGAATGAGTTGTCACAATGTCTTTATATATTGCTGACGACCATTGAGACAAATGCAATACATCTGATTTGAAACTGCATTTTGAAAATAATAATAATAAATTTAAAAATTTAATTTTTTTTAAAAAAAAAAAGTATAGAATATTAACGATTGCTTAGAAAACAAATAATATGATATATATTTGAATCATTAAAAAAGCATAATTAAATCTACCTCCTTAAAAGTTTAATTAGAAAAGGGAATTCAAGCATACATTCCTTGAAGATATCAAATTGACTGTCTTTGCAGTTAGGAATTACGGTTGCTGGTGCTGGCAGAAGTTAGCAAGCAAAAAAAATACCGCTAGTTGAACGTTTTGGTGACAAGCGTCTAAAAAAAAAATCATCTTTTTTTTTTGCAGCGCTTTTTTGGAATCACACCAAAAAAAAAACAATAGAGAACAGAAATAAAATGGTATATTTTAAAAAATAATTGATTATTTGAAACGTGTGTTTAGATAACGCTTTCAATAATATGACATTTCTTTTGTCTCTGACAAGTTCAACCAAGGCTAGAGTGGTGGCAGCATTTTCTTCTTGTGAGAACTTATAAGATTCTAGATAACAGGTGCTGATGCATTAATTGCTTAATTAGAAATAAAATAATAAAATGGATAATTAATTTGCTGATAAAAGGATTTAAATGAATTATTTTAATTAAAAATAAGATTGTAAAAACTTGAGTGTATGAGTTTATATCCGATAATGTTATTTGAATTAGCTTAAGTGCTTGTTGGACTTAACAGAGCTATGTCCTTGTGTCAATGCCATCGTTTGACTATCGTTCATGACTCATGGTATTTTCACTTCCAATTGTGACAAATAATTATCTCTTGAGTGATTAATCATCTTCAGCCGTTAGATTTTTTCTTCTCGCATGAAAAAAATATATGTAGCTGAATGGAGAGCTTCCGGGAAAAAAATGTTAGTTACAATCTAACATTTGCCACCAAAAAAAAATAATTTAAGGTGAAGGTGAGGTTAGAAGGATGAAGAAGTACAAAAAACCATCAAAAAAACCAAACATCTAACATTTTCTGAATTTTTCAATTTTTTTTTTTTTGAAACATGATTTGGCCATTTTTGGTTTCTTAAAAAAAAATTTTACAGCAAAACCAAAAATTGGATCATGATCTAACATGTTAAAAAATACTAGCAAAAACCTAACATCTGAAAAATAAAAATCACGTTTAGGGGTTTAATCAATACTTCCAAATAGGGAATAACCCACAAAAACGTAATATTCAAATTCTACATACTTCTATCTTCTCATATATATCAAAAAAAGGTGCTCTTTCCCAAGTAAATACGGATATATAAAAGCTTTTCTTTTTACCCCCTTATGTTTGAATAATTTATGGTGTCGATTGGTTTCGTTTTTTGCCATGTTAGTAGAAAATTTATTTAACTAGGCGGACAAAAAATTTATTAACATCTTACACGCCCTTCCCGGAATCTCTCCAATCATCATTTATTTCGCAGCGATAATCTGAAACATATGATATTTTTTTTTAAGTGTGTCCCTTTTGGCTAATTTCTATTCTTTTTTTCCACAAACAAAAAGGCGGCTATTTCTAACACCCTTGAAGATCGATGATCATCACAAAACTGATAATATTTCGCCTGTATCGGAGTAAATGTTCTAAAAACTAGAAAGTTTAATTAATTAAGCTATATGAAAAATAAATAAATTAAAAGTTCCATACATCTCTATGGATAGTGACCTGGAGCTGGGCCGAAGTATCCCTTGACAGTGGCAGAAATATCCTTTAAGGCAGTACCTGCACCATCTTGACCAGCATAAGGCACGTTATTACCCCACCAGTCAATGGTCTTAGGGTTGTATTGAACAGAGAAGAAAATGATAATGGAAGCTAAAACTAAACCAGCGTTGAAGGCAGCAGCAATGACATAGTTGTATCTTTCCCATAGTTTTAAGTGGTATCTCTTACAGTACCATTGGGAGAAGAAACACATTAATAAGGCTGGAGTGTAGTACATCAAACCGTATGGTGGACCAACATTACCCATACCAACTAATAAAATAACTGGGTTAAACCAAACTGGGTAGTACTTACCACCGAATTTCTTAGCAAATCCAAAGGCAGCACCTAATAAGAAACCGATTAACCAACACCATTTCAAGATTGGGTAGACATCATTAAAAATCTTCTTTGGACCCAAGCTACCCCACATGACAGAAGCGTTGTAATAAGTTTGGATATCTGGACAAGTGAACTTACCCTTGGCTTCAGAAGTACAGAAACCCTTCATGTTGTCAACACACCAGTTAACAACACCCAAATTGATAAAGATTTGCAAGAAAGCCATAGCCATTTGACCTCTGTATAAAGCTCTTGGAGCAATCTTACAGTAGTGAGCTAACTTCAAGTTGGAAACATAAGAATCAGCTTGACCATCAATGTTGTAACCAAAGGCTTTGATGATCATCAAAGCCATTGGGTTACCTGGTAAGGCGTAACCCATAAGCATTTCAATGAATATGTTTAATCCAGTGGAAACACCAGTAGTGGCTTGTAAAATGGATAATGGAACTAAGAAGACAAAGTTGAAACCAATAGACATGAACAAAGTCCAAACTGGAGTGTTGGTCTTGAACTTCTCAATAGTAACAACAGCAATGACAATGACAACAATCAAAACAGCTAAGTACCACCAGTCTGGGACTTCTTGGTATCTGGCCATAGCTCTGGAGTGTGGATCGTGGAAGTTGTCCAAAGCATTTGATTCAGAAGAAATCAAACTCTTCCAAGCTTCTTTCTTTCTCAAAGACCAAATAGTGATGATGTAATCCTTGAAAGCTGAGTAGAAAATTTCATGATCAATAATCAAGTAGTAAGTGATCAAGAATGGGTAAGTGGCAATCATGGAACCGTAACAAACCAAATTACCAGCAGAATAGAATGGTGGGGAGTATTTTTGATACTTTTTATTGTCAAACTTGTAATCCTTGGTCAAAATCTTGGAGACATCGTAAACTTCAGCAGTGTTGGTGAATAAATCATTGGAGTAGATTGGTAAGTAAGCAGTACTTTTGTAGTTGCTGAAGAAACAAGCAATACAAATAATAACAGCTAAGAAAGAGCCAGCATATTGAGTGGCTTGGGAGAACCATGGAACTAGCAATGAGGTTGAACCAATGACGGCCCAATCAAAGGAAGCAATTGGGTTGATACCACAACCAGAAACACCGCCAGTAATGGCAGCTAACTTCCAGTTGTTTGGAGAAATCCAAGTCATCCAGTTGAAGGTGGAGATGGCTTGAAATAAGTAAGATGGAATCCATGTGTAACAGAACATAGCACCGAAACCT
Organism: Hanseniaspora thailandica (nom. inval.); assembly: GCA_030573475.1. Taxonomy (NCBI): domain Eukaryota; kingdom Fungi; phylum Ascomycota; class Saccharomycetes; order Saccharomycodales; family Saccharomycodaceae; genus Hanseniaspora; species Hanseniaspora thailandica (nom. inval.). The sequence goes on along the minus strand of JAJMDF010000004.1, from coordinate 83,668 downwards.
AAGAAGAAAGTTTGGTATCTAGTCAAACCCTTCAAGTTTGGATCTTCTGGGGCTAACAAGGCCTTGTTCAAGGCAATGGTGGATAATGAAGTTGGCCAGACAGCCTTGGCTGGGTAGACAACAAACTTTCTTAAGATCCCCGCAAAACCGAAACCCATGAATTGAACACATAAAGATAACCAGAATTGGTAGTTAAAAGAAACATTATCTCCGTAGTAAATTTTTTGGGTTAAGATATTGTAGGAGGTATAAAAAGTAGTCATAGAAATGGAGATAATCAAAGTACAGAACATTTGTTCCTTATCAGTCCATGGAGTATCAATGTTCAAAGCAAATCTCTTACCCTTGTAGTTGAAACCCCAACATGGGATCCATTTAGCCCAACCAGTACCCATTGGGTATAAGAACATTTGGATAACAGCAGTGGAAATGGAAATGGTAACCAATCTGTGGGAGAATAATTCATTGAAACCAGCAGAGAATATCATCCAGATTAAGGCAAAAAAGTATGATCTAAATGTTTCAATTGGGATTGTTGGATCATCCAACATGGCTGGTGGACAAACAGCTCTAACTTCAGGATATGGAGAGTGATCTCTCAACAAAACAGCTAAAGCCTTTAACTCAAAGACATCAACTTCATTTTCTGGGTCAACACCTTCAGTGGAGTATCTGATGAATTCTTCGTATTGTTCAGCAGAGATATTTGGATCGTTGTCGTGGTAAATGACAGCATCTTTCATGATTTCTAAAGACTCCTCGATGGTGATTTCGTGGACTCTGGTACCTAAAAATTCAACTTCAGGTGGAAGATCATCCAAATGGTCAACATCGTCATACTTCAAGATTTTCAATAAGTGCCAGACTTGTTGATCAGAGTAAGACTTGATGGAAGTAAGAGCTTCTAATGGTTTTTCGACATCGTAAATGTCAGTTTTGTCATTCTTTTCAGAGATAGCATCACTTGATTTGGTTGCTATTTCAATTTCAGGGTTTATTTTTTCTTCAACATCAGACATTTTGAATGTATTAAGTACAATGTGATGCAAGGGTTGATGTTTTAACCTTTAATTGAACTTTTATATTCTAACGAATGATATAATGCGTTTTGGTTTTTTTCAATAAATTTTCTTATTTAAATTCAAATTCATAACTTTAACTTGCAAACCACAACTCAGTGAAGTATAAATAGTTGACATATTCGAAAGAGAAATTTTTTAAAAAAAGTTACAACGAAAGAGAAACATATAGTAATCTAATTATTTTTTATCACAGAAGTAAATTTGACATATAAAGAATAATAAAACAAATACACAATAAAAATAAAATAAACAATAATATTTCGGGGGTAATTTTAACCTCATTTGATTTACAGTGCTGGCAAAAGAGTGTCATTCGTGACTTTTAAGCGACAATTTTTTGATAGATAAGCTCATCAACCTTAAACTTGTGACAAAAAAGAGGCTACACCAAACAACTACAGTGATTGTATCGACAAGAGTGAAAAAAAATTGAGACTTATTCATGATTTGACATAAATTAGGAAAAAGGGCCTGCAAAATGTTTATCAGAGTCTCTTTTTTTTCACTCAAAATGAAAATTTTTAAAGAAAGAAAAATGTTAGCACAACTATCGGTACTTCAAAGTGATCTAGTCAATTGTAACACAATCGTCGGCAATCTTGACTGCTATTTATAAGTCGATATATCGCTAAGTTTTTTTTATTTCTGATGTCAAAAAAAACATTTCTCAATTGCATAAATACAGTTTGTTTAATTGACACTTGTGAACATTATTTCAATCGACTACTCTTAGCTAGCAAATTCCATTAGACGAACCCTTAAAAACAGCTATAATACTTAGGATTATCTGTCCTCACAAATCAATAGCCCTTTTGATTTTTTACTTGCCAAGCATGAAGATAAAGTTGGAAGTGTCCTCTCATTTTCTCAACATAATGATAATTTGGAACCCTGAAAAATAAAAAGTTTAAAAAAAAATAAGCCAAAGAAAAAAAAACCCCATGGTTTAGTCACACGTGACTAGCCACACTGTTCGGGTATTACGCCTGTGTGTTGACACGTTAGTTAGTGTTTTGTAGAATAAAGTTGGATATATTCATATATAGCATAAGAAGGAAGTTATTTTCTTCGGTTTGACCTTTCAAATGTTTGTTGTTTATCAGGGAAAAGTCGATCATGATGAATCTGGTGAACTTTGGACGGATGTGGCAAATTTTTCCTCTCAATCGGACTTAAGGCCGGATGAGCCTCGGTATGCCGAACACACACACGCAAAACCACTCTTCAACAATTGACAAGTACTTTGGAGAAAGTTATCTGCTTCTTTGGTTGTTATTAGTAATCATAAGCTCGGCGTGAAATGCCGGAGTGAATAATCATGACTCATTAGTCAGCACCCCCATAACAACAAAAAAAACCCCCTCACTTTGATGGGTCTTCAAAACATTTCTTCCTTTGTTATCTTATCGATGATGAGAATGAAGCATTTTAGCCGCTACTAAATGCTACTTAAGTGCTACGACCGCTTACGAACTAAGTGCTAAGTACTTTTTCCGCTGAAGAAATCTCGCATTTAAGCAACAGATGAGTGATTTTGGGGTAAATGATTTCTGAAGAATGTGTGCAAGCCACCCAGTTTTTTTTTTTTATCTGCGTATCATTTAAGGTGTTAGGAATTACAATTTCCAGAGAATTGTATATAAAGAAAGAAAAGGCGTCTACATTTCACGAAGATCGACGATGAGCAGTAGTCGTAATATTACTGTGTGTGACAATTAGTGAGAGAATTGAAAGAGAGTGGATAGGCCACAGCCAAAGAAAATAAAGGGCTAGTACTTCAGCAAAGACCTTCTCTACGCACAACCACTTTGGCTTCACTGTCCATGAGTCATTACCAGAGGAGGTATAACTGCGCTCTATGGCACTCTTTCACTAGCTATGGAAATGCTGTAAGGTGGGTTTATTCTCCACTAGGAACAACAACGGGCCGATATTCACTGGCTTTTCACATTTTTTTTTCAGCTGTAGGCGCACAACCAGGCCAAGCTAGGTGTGTTGATTTTCCCTACCACAGAATCCTTGGGGTTCATTTTTTGAGAAAAAAGAGCCATGCGGCTGAAATTCTTGGCTCATTTTTGGGTTCTTTTGCTCTTGGCCCGTTGTTGGCATTTTTCAAGTTTCGCGCCTGTGTGTGACTCTTCACGCTGTCAGAAAGTGCCAGTGAGTGACCCATTAAAAATACTACTGCTATATCATCTTCTATGAACACAGTAATACCATTGTCTACTCTGTAATTGTGCCAAGATGCCAATGCGTGATATGTTCTAGCAGAACAAAGTTCAAGGAAGAAGAACACCGCTGGCGGCTTTGAGAAAAAAAATGTGCCAAAACAGTAATCATTTTATGATGATCGTTACACAGCACAATCATGGAACTTCATTGGCAGTTCTTTATTTTCAATGGTATTATTCTGCTACAAGTTAGTTTTAGGAAAAAGCCAATCTGGCTAATAATTCTGTTATGCTAAATAGTGGCCAAAAAAATCATTGCTGAAAGGTTGAAATCAAAGAAGTTTAATGTTTTTTCTCATGGCACAATTAGTTTATGCACGGCTATAATTGTTACTTCAGAATAGGTGAAAAATATAACTTTGTTATCTAAAAGCTGGCCATAAGCAATTGTGATGAGCTTTAATTGGGCACTTGTGATCAATATTGTCTTGATTAAAATAAATAATAGTGCCATACTGCTAAATGCAAAGATACCTGACCTCATCACATCGTAATCTGATGAAGACACTTGAAGTAATTATCAGTTTTTTTTAAAAAAATGTCTTAGAAAATTGTAAATCTTGTAAAATGAAATAAAGTATACATAGAAGAACTTGTATTAGTTCTTTCTATTACAACTGACAAGTGATGGTTGTTTATAAAGCACTTCATGTTAAATTGACCCTAAAATAAACACAATAATAGCTAAAAATGATTGTTAAATGATCTTAATTTATTTGTAATCTTACTCTTGTCTTGAAACCTTTTTATCTACACTGTTTGTGCCTTTTCTATTGATTAAACTCAACGTCAAATGTTTATAGATTTTAAAAATTTGTTTACACATAATCACGTGAAAACCTCATATAATTTTACATTTAAAAGTTTAATTTTTTTTCTTTTTACCTAAAAGCATTTGCCATTAATTTAAACAAACAAAAAAATAAATATCATATGAAAACATATAATAGTGTTTGTTATTAATACATTTCATGCTCAAAGTGAAGTCATCAATTTTAGGATATGAATTCGGAGTTACTGTTGCTTATAGTGAGTCAATATTTTTAAGCCACGATTATGATTTTTCTTTAAAGAGCAACCGTTTTTAACTCGGTGCTTATTTTTTTTAGGGTAAAAAATGGATAAATTCATCATCGATGTGTTTAATCTTTTGAACATTATCTCTTTATGTCCATTGTGTTATAACAACACCAAACTAAACAAAGAAGCTAAGCAAGACTATGTTAACCTAGAAGTGAATCTTACAACCACTATCTACAAATAAACAGCTACTTTACAACTTCATACCATATAGATGAATCTGGATAAACAGAAACAGAAACTTATGGAAGAAAACGAAAACTTACCAGTAGTCGAAAAATCCAAGTCTAAACCCCCAGGCATAAAAAACTTTATAAAAAACAAAATCCTAATGAGAAACAACGACAAGAAACTTGAACCACAAGAGTATATTCAAAAGAAAGGTAAATACTACTTCGGAAAAACCTTAGGTGCTGGTTCTTTTGGTATAGTCAGAACAGCAAAGTACAAACCAACTGATGAGAATGTTGCTGTCAAAATATTGTTAAAGGAAGCTTTATCAAGTGAAAGCAGGAAAATGCTTTATGATGAACTCCATATCTTAAAAAAATTACATCACAGAAACATCATTGCTTTCAAGGATTGGTTTGAAAGTAATGAGAAGTTTTACATTGTTACTCAATTAGCCACTGGTGGTGAGTTGTTCACAAGAATCGTCCAAAAAGGAAACTTTGCTGAAGCAGATGCTGTGGTCATTGTAAGACAATTGTTGGACGCTATCAGATACATACACTCCCAAAACATCATCCATCGTGATCTAAAACCAGAAAACATTTTGTATCTGTATAAATCAGATGATGAGAGTGTCAGCAAGGAACAGAGAGATGAAATTGTCATTGCAGACTTTGGTATATCCAAAGAATTGACAAGTGAAGATGCTTTGATTTTTAAATCTGCCGGATCAATGGGTTACGTTGCTCCAGAAGTATTAGTCAAAGAAGGTCATGGTAAACCATGTGATATTTGGTCATTGGGTGTCATCGTGTACTCCATGTTATGTGGATACTCACCATTTGTTGCTGATTCTGTTGATGGATTTTTGGAAGAAGTCAACTCAGGAGAATATCCAATTCAATTCCACAAGCCATACTGGAACAACATTTCCAATGAAGCCAAGTCTTTTATCTTAAAGTGTTGTACAGTCGACCCTAGAAAGAGAAGCACTGCTGAAGAATTGTTAAACAGCGACCCATGGATTAATGCTGGTGTAGTTCCAACTAAGGATTTGTTACCAGATATCAAGAGATCTTTCAACAACAGAAGAAAATTACAAATGGCCATTCATGCCGTTATCATGAACAACAACTTGAAGAAATTGAAGGAAAAGTACAACTTAAGCAGCTCCAGCGAAGAAGATGTCGTGTATAATGATGATGAGAAACAAAAATCAGAAACTATCTTGGAAAGAATGAGAAAGGAAATGGAACAACTTTCTCTTGTAGATGACGAAAATACTAGAAAGATTAAAAGCGAACTTCGTCAAAAGGCCTTTGTTAGTATCGTTCAACTAGCAAAGCTACAAAAGCAAGAGGAGGATAAATTAAAAGAAAAAGAAGCATCTTCTTGATAGATATGTACACTTGAATGGCTAATATGAAAATAGCTATTTCTTTTTGATTATATAAGTCAGTCTTTATGTTCTTCTTAAATCTTATGTTTTTGGATTAAACGCAAAAAAAAGTAAACATTTTTAAATTATAATAAAACTGATAATTCATTATTTTTGACACTAATTTTAAAAACAATTAATTTTAGATTGACTAAATATATTAAGTAGAATTTTAAATCTTTAATTTGCACGATTTAGTTATACTTTTTATGAGATTTGTACTTAAATAGAACTTTTTAAATGCTTATATCCGTCAAATCTAGATAAGTACTTAAACAACAACAAAAATTTTTTGCGTGTAAAAATATAACTAGCTTTGGTAGCTCAGTCGGAAGAGCGTTAGTCTCATATTTAGAAATAAATCGAGTTATCTAAAGGTCGAGAGTTCGAACCTCCCCCAGAGCAAGTATATTTTTTTGAATTTTTTTTTGCACGTTTGGGATTTAATCAAAAGGAATAGAAAAAAGATTAAAGGTAATTTAACACAAATTAATGGAATGATATATGATGAAAAACAACCATGTTGATGGTTAATAAATAAATCAATCATTTCTAAACTGGTACTATTCTTGCTAATGAAATAACATAATGAACACCCTAGATAAGCCTACCATTTTCTAATCTATAATGCACTTTAAGCTATTAATCAACATCTTCATTTTATTTACCACATTATCATCTGCTGTAAAGCTTCCCACGCTGTGTTTAAATGAATGTATTATTACTGATTTAGGAATATCGAAGAAAAGCATAAACAACCAGAATACCATCAACATTATATGTCAAAACAAGAAATATAAGAACAGTGTTTTGACATGTTTGGAGAATAAGTGTGAAACGCCTGGATTGAAAAAATACAACACAGATGAGTTTTCAAATATATGCTCAAGTTCATACAAGAATAAAAATACCAAAGAAGGGTTGATACTTAGAGAAAAGGATTCGAAACGAAGTGAACAAAGTCAGTTTGTACTAGGTAAGAGATTGTCTTTTTCTGGGGGTGAAAAAAACATGAGAAATAGAGAGAAGACATCGACTCCATGAGGTTACCAAACCTAATTAAATACTGTATGTAAGCTAATATAAATTTTCATGGTTTATTATTTCACTGTAAATTATTTTTGCTTCTTGATTAACTCTTTCTTTGGAAAATCATTAGCTGGGTTTAAATTAGGGACGGATCTCAATTTAGAAATCCATTTAATCATCCTGAGGAAGACTCCATTTGACATATTTTTTTTTAGCGTTGCCTTTTTTTGATGAAGAAAAAATTTTAGATAATTTTTTTTTGAAAACATTAATCATCCTAATCTCAGTAAACAAAAACAGTGTTATTGGTGGCACTTTAGACCCCCCCAAACAATACTGTATTTACAAGGATTAGTAAATATACTACCAAATAATACTATTTAATTCCGGCCATATAGAAACCACTTTCAAATGGATGGAAATGGTATAAACATCCAGGAGCTGGAGACAATCTTAAAAAACATAGAAAATACTCTTTATCTTCCCTGTAGAATTGATGTGAACAATGAAAATTCAAATACTCCATTTAAAATATCATATTCTATAGTCAAAAATCCTTTACAGCTTAATTGTGGATGCATCATATCCAATGATATAAGACTGCAGTATTTCGAAATTGACAAGGTTTTTAATTATCTCCAAAAGAAAAGTTTTTTGGACAAGAAGACAAACATCGACGACAAAGATGATTTTGAGTCTAAGAATATACATAAAATAAGAATAAATTTTGAAAATAATAGAGATGTTTGTCCATTGTGCTATAAACCAACAGATATAAAAAACGCTAAGGTTATAAAGCCACTGGGGCAGTTATACAATCAATTGGAGTTTTTAAAAACCAAATATCTTAATATTGAGTATAATCCATACGAAAACATTAAGAAAGATGATTATGATCAAATGCTACATAAAGCAATCAAACATCGTAAAAGAATTATAGAAAAGAAGTATAACAAGATCCATGAGATTGCGGATGATGGTTCTAATAAATACACAACCAAACAAGGTCAAACAAACTCAAAGACGCTACTACAATTATTTGAGTCTGTAAGTCTTTCACTTAAAGAGGAAAATGCTCAAGAAAAGGAAAGAGAAAGAGAAGAAGAAAATAAAAAAATAAACGTGGCAAACAACAAGTTTATGAACAATGGCAGTGATGTATCTGAAAGTCTTAAAAGCCAAGAAAACCCAGCATCAGCAAATAAATCTAGCATTGATAAAAGTGAGGAAACAAAGAGCACATCAAATGCATTTGCTTTGAGTGTTCCAATTTTGCCTGTCTCACAACTATCAACTAATAAAAATAAAGAAAGTAATTCAGATAAATCAAGTTTGCATATCTCTGAAACTTTACAAAAAGCATCAAACGCATTCTTAAGTTACACCACTGCATCGACTGATAAAAATGAAAGTATTTCACATCTGAAAGTGACTGAAGATGATGAAAATAAGGAAATTAACTATGTCAAGTGTTTCCCCAAATACAGAAAAAAATCACACTTCAGTGTTCATTCAAAGCTTTTCTCCACAAAATCAAAACTCTACATCAACACTGACATTTCCAAGGATTGCAGTAAATTTGTACTGCTGACTGAACACAGATGGGAAGTTTATGACATCATAGAGAAGGTCAAGGCTACGAATGGCAAGAACAGCGAACAGCCATTTGTAATGAAGTGTTGTGGGAAGGTTAATGGCGATTATGGAACTTCATTCAATTCACTAGTGAAAAACACTGATGAAGTTAGTATTACCCCTGACGATTCCTATAAACTGACAAAGGTAGATTCACCAAGCATGAAGAAGATACAAATCAACAATGATAGTGGGAAGGTGCGTGTATGGGACCATCTGTTTTGTAAGATCATGAACAACTTCTTAGTCATTGCTGGGACCAAGGGGATTTTGAGAATTATAGACCTGGACCAAGGTGGAAAGATAGTGAAGACTTTGAAGTACAGCTTTCCTATTAGATGCATTGATGTTAATAGTTCAAAAAATATAGTTGCTTGTGGGATTACTGGAAAGGATAGAACAAATGGAGCCGAACAAGCATTGATAGTTTTCCAAAAAATTAGCATTAACAATGAAAGTTTGAATAGAGAGGAACCGGAATATTTGCTCTCAACACCAATCACTATCACTTTGCCATACAGAGATCCTATTAATACTTTACAATTTTCAGATGATGGGCTGTATTTGTCATGTACTACATGTTTTGAAAACAGATTTTTGGTGATATCAGTTAAAAAGATAGAGGAACCTAGATTGATTATGAAGTCCATTAGAAACATTGATAACTCATTGGAAAGTGAGGGTATCACCAGCACAAACATGTTTCCCGGAAATGCAGGTTTGATGTGTGTAACCTCAGTAGCATACAATTCACCTCCGATAATCATTGAAACAAAAATAAAAAGTAATAATAAGAAGGTATACGATAGAAAAATGTCTTTCTCAAATAACAGTGAGAATAAGGTGAATGGATTCAAGAATGCTGTTTTACAACCTTCGATGCTTTTGAGATTGGACGAACTGGGATCAAAGATCTATAAAGCTGAAATTTCACCAAGAAATGATAGTATAGTGTTTTTGGATAAAAATGGTACTATATTTTTGCTGGCTTCAAGTTCCAATAACTTTGTTGAGAATAACGAGAAGAGAAGAATTTTGATACTGGATAATGTCAGCAATGCTTATAAGTTGAAGGAGTCTGCTAGTATTAGATTTAGTAAAAATGGGCATAAATTGTATATTATTGATAGAAAGGGGATCTTTTACATTGAAGATTTTGCTGCAGGTTTACCTACTGACAATTTTGTTACTCAATGTAAGCAAATTAATTAAGATGAAGATTGGATGAGAAGGTGTTCATTGGAATGGATACATGGCTATATAGAGTTATTGTAATGACAGAATAATTGCAATATTTTGATATCTTTAAAAGAGAACAAGCGTGTCTGATCTGAAAGGTTTATATCAATATCATGCATTTGTTAAACCTTTGGATAATTCCACTAAGAATTCATATGTAGTGATGGATTTGAAAACTAAGATATTATTTAGGCTATCAAGTATTTCAGTCCAATTAGTTTTGAATCTATAGCCACAAATAAATATTTTATGATTTCTCAATCGACTATCTGCATATGTGCTCAAGAAGCCATTCTAAATACAGCTGTTATATGACTACTATTATTGTCACATTAAGACACGTGACTTCATCACCAAAACTCATTTCTATGACCATTTTTTACGCGTTTTACTTTTTTCGTGGACAGCTTTGATTTCAGAGTTTTTTAAAAAGTTGAAGTGTTTTGAACAACAAAATAAAAGATTTAACAAACCAAAAACAAAGTCCAATACTACCATTATGAGCAACCAAGAAGAAGTTTTAGAAAACACTGAAGACTTGAACACTCAAGATATTTTACAACTACCTCTAGCAAGAATCAAAAAGATCTTTGCATCTGATCGTGAAAATCAATCTGCTCTTAAAAAAGCACATATAGCAGTAGGTCTAGCGACTCAAGTATTTGTCGATAAACTAGTAGACCAAGCTTTTGCAATTCACAATTTGAATGCCGGTGGTGATAAAGTCGAGAATAAGATAACTTACGACGATCTAGCCGCTGTGGCAAACATAGAACCTTTTGTTTTCTTAAAACTACTTATACCTGAAAGAGTTTCCTTGATCAATGCTTACAATGAACATCTCTTAAGATTCAAGTTTATTGAGGATGGTCAAAAACCAGAAGAAACATTGAAGAACATAGGACTTATGAATGAAAAGGGGGTTTTGAGAGATGTTGATTTCTCGGAATCGGATAACGATGACGACGCATACAAAAAAGAAGAGGTTGATGAAGCTCTATCTAATGAAGAAGAGTTATAATGTTAATAAGATTGATTTTTAAAATTTGAAAATAGAAAAACGTGAGGATATATATACATTGTGTTTAACATGTTGAATAGATTAGTATCTACTTTTTGCTGATAAGTTTTTCTTCCACCTCAGTGATTGGTGCAGATCCGTCTATTGGATATTTGATTCTTTCAATCTTCATTTTTAATCCTTCAGGAGTGTTATACTTCTTTTCAGTTACCTTTTCCTTTTGTACATTTCCACTCTCATCAACAAATTGTTTGGTATATGAGCTGAAAGATTCGAATTGATTAAACTTGTCTGTATCTTGTTTGATTGGCAGTATACTGACTTCATTATCCTTGCTTTGCTTTTGTTTGTTTTCAAATTTCCAAGTTAGATATTTGCTATAGTCGTAGAAGAATTTGCCATACTTCTTGTGGTCCTTATCTTCATCAACTTGTTCCTTGGACAAATGTAAGTCTTGCAAGTTTCTTTCGACTAAATATTTTTGAGGGAATAAACAATTAAATTGTCCCTTCATGTCCCAAGCAATTGTACCATCCTTTTCAAGACACTTCATGTATTGTAATTCGGTAGGACTGCTCAAAGGACCAATTATGACAGGTAGAACTTGGTCCATCTTTTCTGGGTTGTGAACTGGCATACCAAATACTTGTTCAAAGACATTTGAGATGACTTCGTTGGATAAACCATTGATGTCGTTAAATATCTCGTCTTTCTTATCAATAGCTAGTTTTTGAATATGTCTTTGAATGTTTTCCTTGTCGAAATCTTCGTTATTCATAAGTCTTGAATATAAGTCTGTGGTTTGATCCCACCAGTTAGAAATAGCTTTCTTTTTTTCTGATAGGATGTCGTTGTTAGAGTCTTTATCGTCAGCCATGTTGATTATATGATTATTAAATTTGGGTTTTTTAATAATACTTCTTTAATTGAATAAGATACGTTCAAAATGAGTATTTTATATGTTAAAGTAATTTTTAAAGGGTAAGAAGTGTGTTTAAAAAACGTAACAGTTTTTTTTTCCATCGTATGCGTTCTCGAACATCTTCAGATTGTGAATGCGCTACCATGTACAACGACTCTACCATTTTTTTCTCCCTGAATCGACATATCACACGAGGAAAACCTCTCATTTTTCAAATTACTCTTCTTAGAGATCTCTACTCAACAACTTTAAACCAAGACGAGAAACAAACCCAACACTAAGTTATATTAAAAATGGTTGCAAGTTGTAAAGATGAGAAAATGCAATTCATTGTATGCATACAAAAATCACCATGCGTGCTGTTGTACAGAAACAAACCAAGTGATTGTATAAATGATAAGGAACTACAAAAAGACATGCCTGACCTGTGTAGAGCTTACTTACACAGTTTCTTGGAATGTAGAAGAGGTATCATTGACAAGACTAAGAGAATTGTTGGTAATGCTCCGCTATCCACAGGTAAATACGACGAGGAATATAAAAGAATGTGTGAAGGTGATTTCAACCCAAGAGTTGAACTAGAAAGTGTTCAAAAGGCTAATGCTCACAGCAAAAATTAGACGTATATATGTATGTTCAATATATACCCATTGTAAATAGGTTATCCATATGAATTAAAAGAGTTGATACGTTTTTGAAGTATTATTACACGTTTATTTGTTATATCCGATTTTTACCTTAAAAAAGACGTAAACGTTTAGCCCATAAAGACGCGATGAAGTAATCAATCTTTCAAATAACTTTGAAGAAAAAGTTGGCATAACAAAACCAAAAAGAAACACATTTCTAATCATGGTTGTAATTGAAAACGAAGATGGCAAATATGTTGATGTTGATGATATCAATAACAACGACGACAATGATTTGAAGAACCTTTTAAACACTGTGATTGAACAGAATGTTTTAGAACATCAAGTTGAGAATAGAGCGCAATTGAACATAGACACACAGAAATTAAAAACAGAACAAAGAAGGTTGAAAAGAGCCAAAGATAATCTGAACAACTGGCATAATGAAAAGAGAGATCTTGAAAGGAAGGCTTATAAGTCCACAACTAAAATCTCCGATAAGGAAAAATACTTAGCAAGAATCAAGAGTCTTGAGGAAGAGCAAATTGCACCACTGGCGAAGGATCTTAAACAAATCAGAGATAGAATCAGATTATTGAAAGATACCATTGCCAAAGAGAATGAATTCAAGGAAGAAGAACAGAATGAAGACCGTCGAAATGGCGATGGCACAGACGTTCCATTGCCTAATGAAACTGAAAGAGAATTTTTGATTAGAACCGGTAAGATCACTGCATTCGGAACAAACAACGATTTCCAAATGGAGGAAGAACCAATAAATGAAGATGTTGTTTATGCCAAAGAAGAACAACCGTTTGGGAAGGATGAAGTCATGGATGATGAATACATTCCTGAAGACAAAGAACTTTATCAAGATGAAAGTGACGCGTTCGATCTAGAAATTTTGGATGAGGATAATGATGATGATTTGAGATATACAAAGTCAACTAATGAAAAGAAAGCACAATTTATAGATGATGGGAATGAATATATGTATCAAAAAAGACTTAAAAAATGGGTTAATACAAGAGTCCAAAAGAGAAAGGATAAGGGTATACAGCCAGTTCACGACATTAGCGAGGAGTGGCTAAACACAGATCCCGATTTCAAAAGTGCTTCATTAAATGGTGGATTTAAAATTCCTGGTGAGATATTCTCCAAGCTCTTTAATTATCAAAAGACTTGCGTTCAATGGCTTTGGGAACTTCATCAACAAGGAGTTGGTGGGATTCTGGGTGATGAAATGGGGTTGGGTAAGACCATCCAAGTCATAGCCTTTTTAGCCGGTTTGCATCATTCCAATAAAATTCATAAGCCTATATTGATTGTATGTCCTGCAACGGTTATGAAACAGTGGTTTACTGAACTGTCAACATGGTGGCCATGCTTTAGATGTGTGATTTTCCACTCAATGGGTGCTATATTTGATAAACAGATGGATGTCATTGATGAAGAAGCTTTGGACAAATTCTTGATGAATAACGAAAAAGTGGACTATGATGATTATTTGAATGAACAGATTAGCATTAGCAAAGAAAATGAAGTACTCAATAGAAAATCCACAAAGAGGAATCTTCAAAAGATAGCCACTGTAGCCAATCATTTAAAAAACTCCTTGGAAAACATAAAAGAAAAGGGTCATGTTATAATCACTACATATGCTGGTCTACAAGCTAATTCAAAGCTGTTATTAGCTGAAGAATACGACTATGTAGTTCTTGATGAAGGTCATAAGATCAGAAACGCCAATACATCAGTTGCAATCACTGCCAAAAAGCTTAAATGTGAGAATAGATTGATTTTATCTGGTACACCAATCCAAAACAATTTGAATGAACTTTGGTCACTGTTTGATTTCATATACCCTGGGAAGCTAGGTACATTACCTGTATTCCAAGATCAATTTTCTACACCAATCAACGAAGGTGGGTATGCCAATGCTACAAATCTACAAGTTCAAACTGGGTACAATTGTGCAGTTGAATTGAAGAACATGATTTCACCATTTTTGTTAAGACGTGTTAAGGCAGATGTTGCCAAAGATTTACCAAACAAAAAGGAGTTGGTATTATTCTGTAAATTAACCAAAGCTCAAAGACAGCAATACATCAGCTTTTTGAATTCTGAAGAATTAAACAAAATCAGAAAAGGTAGATTCCAGGCATTGATTGGGATTGATCATTTAAGAAAGATTTGTAACCATCCTGATTTGGTTATGGATGCAAAGAAAAGACCTAAAGATTACGGAAATCCATTGAGATCAGGTAAAATGCAAGTTATCAAACAATTGTTATTAGATTTCAAAAAGAAGGGTCATAAGACTTTGTTGTTTACACAATCCAGACAAATGATGACGATTTTAGAAAACTTCTTGAGAAATGATATTGAGTTTAGTTACTTAAAAATGGATGGTTCAACTTCTATCAAGTCGAGACAGAATATAGTTGATAGATTTAACAATAATAAGGATATTGATGTATTTTTGTTGACCACAAAAGTTGGTGGATTGGGTATTAATTTGGTATCTGCAACTAGAATCATTATTTATGATCCTGATTGGAATCCTTCAACTGATTTACAAGCCAGAGAAAGAGCTTGGAGAATTGGACAAACTAAGGAGGTTATTATCTACAGACTTTTGGTAGGAGGAACAATTGAGGAAAAGATTTATCATAGACAAATTTTCAAACAGTTCTTGACTAACAAGATTTTGAAGGATCCT
Source organism: Hanseniaspora thailandica (nom. inval.) (assembly GCA_030573475.1). Taxonomy (NCBI): domain Eukaryota; kingdom Fungi; phylum Ascomycota; class Saccharomycetes; order Saccharomycodales; family Saccharomycodaceae; genus Hanseniaspora; species Hanseniaspora thailandica (nom. inval.). The sequence goes on along the minus strand of JAJMDF010000004.1, from coordinate 68,469 downwards.
AATCAAAAAAGGTTTTTTAAAATGGACGAACTTCAAGATTTATTCTCACTTACTGATGATGCTTCGTCAAGTCTTTCTTATGAAGAAACTCAAGCTATCAGTAAAGTCACAGATAGAGAAACAAAGAACATTAATGATGAGGTCACCAATGTTGATGGGATTGAAAAACTCGAAGGATATTTCAATGAAGAGGCAGAAAATGAAAGAAACACTACTGAAGGTGATAGAATAGTTCAAGGAATATTTGGCTCAGTTGACTATGAGAAGAACTTGAGCAAGTCTGATTTAAACACTAGCAAAGAAGCTGAAAGAAAGGCGAAAGAAGCAGCAAGGAGATTGAAGGAGAGTCTTAACAAGAAGACCAAGAACCTGGCCAAGCATGGGAAGGTCACATGGACTGGTAAGTATGGTAATGTTGGTAGATCAGACAAACAAGTGGCCAAGAAGAGAAAGTTTGACACCGGGAAGAAATAATACTGCACAAAGAGTTGGGCGAAGCTGGGAAAAAAAAAGAATTTCAAAGAGATGAATTGATTAAACCTCGGGGAAAATTCAATGTTTTTGAAAGAAATCACTATCCTCTCTTATATACTTTGACAAGAATCACAATCAACCAGTCGTTTTAGACAATGGGTAAAAGAATAATACTCTGTTTTGACGGAACAGATCAAGGGTTTGGCAAGCTGCCTTTCTCTAATGTGTTGAAGATATACAAGTTTTTAGATAATACAAACCCAGATGAACAGATATGTTACTACCAGCCAGGCATTGGAAAGAAAATGGGTGTTGATGAAAATGTGTTACTTAAATATGGTAAAGACTATGGTTTGTTTCACAACATGTATGACAAGGTTTATAGAGTTGTGGACACTTGTTTTGCCATTTCACTAGATAGTCATATATTCTCAGCTTACTTGTTTCTAATGCATAACTACAACAATGGTGATTTAATTTACATGGTTGGGTTTAGTAGAGGTGCATTGATATGTAGAATTCTTGCTGGCTTTTTAGAGAGAATAGGTATTTTAGATAATGGAAACAAACACCTTCTTAATGATGCTTGGACTTTATACCAAGGTTGGGAGTATCTGGAGCATAAATCATCAGAACCTCAAATACACACAACGTTGTTGAATGACTTTAGAAACACATTTTCAAAGCCATTTGCTGTGGCTGTTGAGTTTTTAGGGTTATTTGATACAGTCAACTCTTCGGGAGTGTTTAATGATAGAATCTTTCCATTCACTGCAAGAAGCGGTATAGTTAACCACATAAGACACGCACTCAGTATAGATGAAAGAAGAGAGAAATATAAACCGCATATCTTTTTACCAAATCCAGCCAGTAAAAGAAATTGTCATGATGTGTTAACAGATATTGATACTAAGAAATCTTACTATGCTGCATTTAACTACCAAACCTATATTATAGAAAAACATAACATAAAAATTAAATTGAATAAAGAAAAGGTGCCAGTGAGTTATACGAGAAATAACTTCTTAGATTTTACTCTTTATATTAACACAAAGCTGTCTCCCATACTTGATAAATCAAAGATCTTTGCTGAATGTAAAGGAAACCCAAGTGTCACCACTCAAAACGTATTTGTTGAAGGTGTCTTTAAAAATCAGTTGACTGAGGAAATAGATGGAGTTGTTGAAATACAGAAAACAAAAGCCTCCATCATACCAGATACTATATCGTCTGATTTGATTGAGAAATGGTTTTCAGGAGATCATGCAGATGTTGGTGGCGGATGGCACATGGACAATGATGTTTTAGGAGAGTTTCAAATGTCAAACATTCCACTAAGATGGATGATTGTTGAGTGTATGAAGCATGGTATTACTTTTAAGAACAGACTGCTCAAGAAGTATATCAAAGCTGTGCCAGTGAAAGAGTGTTTGTTGTCACATCAACATGACTGTTTGTCCTTGGAGAATACCTCTTGGGGTAGACATTCATACTATTCCAAAAATGAAACACTTTCGTTTATGAATGAAGATGAGGAAGCGAATGTTATTGACGAGCTGAGGTTGACAAAAACTAATAAAGTTTCTATAGCCAAAGATTCAATTTTCATTAAATTATTCTGGTGGTTGATAGAGTTTGTTCCTATGGGATACAGACTTCAAAATGTTGAGAAGATGAAATGGGAAACTAAATACAAACCTAATCTAGGTAAGAAAAGACAAATTCCAATTTATACCGACTTACATTGGTCAGTTGTTTGGAGAATGAAATACTTGGAAGATTACAGACCACATAATATAAATGACTCCTTCAAATGGATTTTACAGAACGAAGCAAACATAAACTTCACTGAAGATTGCAACAATGATAATAACAATAAGAATAAGAAAAAAGTTTTACCAATTTACTTGGGAGGTACCACTATCAAAGACTATTCTAAACCCAGAAAGTCACCGTTGACTTCCCCTTATGTTTCTTATCCACATAACAAAAAGAATGATGGGTTAAGAAGACCTAGCTTTGGTGATACAATAAACATTCCAATCTTGCTAAGATCAATGACAAATGATAGATCAAATTCAATGAACTCAATGAATTCAACAAACTACAACAATTATACCAATTGTGTGTTCATGGACGAAGGAGGCAATTATTTGACTGAAGTGAGTGTGACAATGAATGATTGTAACTTGACTGAGTTTAGTTTTGACACTTATGTTATTGAAGAGCTTAAAAGAGTTGAGTTGGAGTTGGTTGATAGCATTCGAAAATGGGAGAATGATGGATATAAGCACGTTCCTGATGAATTATACGATTACATGATAAAACATGAGATGATAACAAAAAAATAGTAGATATTCTTCTTTCTTTTCTTCTTTTTGAATAATTGATTTACATATCTTTTCAAAAATTGATTTATTCTATCAATATTTTTTCATCAGATACATTAATAAATATATACATAAATATATTCACCTATTAAGGAATAAATAGAGACCAACAAGATCCATTAAGAACAGATAATGAAGTCATTTTTTTTTAGTTTTTTTTAATAATCATTAGGTTGGAATTACATTCTCCCGTCATTAATGATTTGAATTCGATATTGCATGAATGAATTAATTTTCGAAGATATTTCATCTTTATTTTTTAAATTATAAGTGTATGTTCGTAAGTTGTATTTGTTTATGATATTTTTTTTTCATTCATTAACCGACAACTAAAGTGCTACCGTTAATATCGTAAGTTGGAATTTCCAAGTTCAATGGAGCTGGACCTCTTCTGATTCTACCGGAAATATCGTAATGGGAACCGTGACATGGACAGAACCAACCACCGAAGTCACCGGATTCACCAATAGGAACACAACCTAAATGGGTACAAACACCTAACATGACTAACCATTCTGGTTGTTTAACTCTATCAGCATCGGTTTGAGGGTCCTTTAAGGTGGCAACATCAACGGAGTTGGCTTCTTGGATTTCTTCAGCAGTTCTGTGTCTAACGAAAACTGGTTTACCTTGCCACTTAACAATGACGTTCTTACCTTCTGGGATAGAAGATAAATCAACTTCAACCTTGGCCATGGCTAAAACATCGGCAGAAGCAGACATGGCAGAAATGAAGGTTTCAACGGTAGACTTGGCACCGGCAGAGGTTAATAAACCTAAACCACCAATCATAACGTATGTGTAGTTTCTGGTTTTGTCGACATCATTGTGGTCCTTTAAGTATTTGTTGAAGTTTGGAGCTTGGTAGGTAGACTTAAAAGCGTTCTGTTGGATTTGCTTGGTGAAAGACTTGTTCAAGGTCTTGCTGATGGAGGATCTTAGAGACATCATTTTTGTATTTTATTGTATATGTATGTTTTGTTTATTTAATAGAATATGGATTCCTATAGTTTTGTAATGGATTTGGAATATAAAAGGTACTATTGAATATGAAGGTATTTTGATCTTTTTAAAGAATAAACAGATATCTGAAATATGTAAATCTATACTAAAGTTATAGTTAATGATAAATTTTCCCTGGTTTTTATCAATGATTTATGTTTATGAATAACACTTATATGTCAAAGGAAACATAAAAATTAAAAAAAAGAGAGTGAGAGAAAAATTTTTTTCCCCAAACCACTAACTGTAGAGCTTCTTTGCCGCTAAAATTCTCAAAGTGAGAAAATTTTTTTTCCAGCAAAAAAAAAAATAGATTTCTGTTGGTGCTAACAGCAGCTCACGTGACACGCGCCATACTTCTATCTCTCTCATTTGGGTGAAAAAAACCAACCAATCAAAAATTATAAATTTTGTTTAACACTAGAGAATAATCATTCTCGGAAATAACGCACATTAAAACACACGTGACCACTACCGGAATCCATAATCAGTATTATCATGAGATATGCTCATCAAAAGACTCTCATACAAATGTTCTTTACTCTCATATGTTTCATACAAACACAACTCATTAAAGCAAGTATGTGCCATTGGGTATAATGACCTCTTTGGGTCTTTGGGGTTTTTCATTTTGCTTATCTTCAACTCCAAAATATGCAACCCACACACAGGTATAGACCCATTCCCAGTGATGAACAACATCAACTTGTAAAAGAAACTGTCTTCATACTTTTTGAGCAATTTTTTATCTTCTTCAGTCTTTTCAATAACCAATTCCCAAAACCACTTGATGGTGGTGGACTCCTCCTCATTCCACTTGTTGTAATTGCTCTTTCCTTCATTCATGTTCTTAGTCACGTGTGACAACAACCGAATATCAGACTCTTTAATCAAATCATATCTGGCATCGTATGCATTTTCACAGCCATTTAAAGTCTCCATCATGCCGTCGTTATAATATTGGTAAAGCTCATAGTATTTGATCAATTCATGTACAGAATCTTCACTGATTATGAATTTAAATCCTTTTTGCACTCTCTTGAAGGCCATCTCTACTGAACTTGTCAAATAGTAGTTCATATAACGCTTGATAAATTCAAGTCGATTCCCTGCGAAGACTTTAATTTCAGAACCACTTGGTATCAAATCTACTTCTTTGATCATATGCATTACTCCATTTTCTTTATTTGCATTGATGTCGTCCGTAATTATAGTGACTTCAAATCTTAAATCCATCTCCTGTAACTCTTTATCACTCATGTTATTAATTTTGGTTAGGTACAAATATTCTTGAGGATAGACTTCCCTAAAATCTCTTATAGTCAATGGAATGTCTAATAACTTTTTGTAAAAGGTAATGGGTAGTGGAATGTAACTACTTATGCAGTTGTAAAAACTTAACCCCAAAATAATCCCAATGATAAAGTATACATCTACTGTGGCATGCGTTGTCAAGTAATTATTAGACTGATCGTCTTTAAACCAAAATTTTCTGCTATCTAGGCGCTTAAAATAGCTATTCAGTTGGGCATCAAATAGCTCTAACACTACTTTCTGGAACCACTCTCTTTTCAAACCACTCGCATCTAGCCCTGGTTCACCAATAAAGTTGACTCTTAAAGACTTGTGCATAACCATTTCGACATTGTTTAAAAATGCATCACTTAAATAGTTGCGTTGACTGTATAAAGATTTATTTTTTTCTTGCTTCAAATAGTTCAGTGTTTTGTACACTTCTAGCTGATCATTAATTTGCTTGATTGTATCTTTCAAGATAGTCACTCTGTTTACACTCAAATGAAAATACAAATCTTGCACTGTCCGCTTGTTAATTGATTTTATGAAAGCTTCTTCAACTTTAAATTTCATAATTTCTCTAAACATCGACTCAAAGAATTTAAACTTACATCCAAGTGGAATTGTATGTGGAAAGCTAGTTATAAAGAAATAGCAATACTCACTATCATCATTTTTGTAAACCTCCATTTCTTGATAATCTCTCTCTAGATCAATGTAGTCGACATAAACATTGTAGAAATATGTCTTATCTGAGATAAACTCTCTTTTGGTGTTAGTATCAAACAAAAATTGTGAAAATTTAAAAAATGAAAGCAAGAAGAGGTTATTTTTGTAGTTATCTATTTTTATCTCAAGTTTGGCATTTGAATTTTTAACCTGTTTTTTACTTACATCTTCTTTTTCTTGTATTGAACCAAATAAGTAGTCAAACCCAATTGTTTTGGTCTTTTCATGATTCTCGATTATCTTTGAAAATATGTGATTAATTAAAACTGTATCAAACTCCAAATATTTTTGTATCATTTCTTCGTTGCAATTTTTTAAAAATGCTTTTTGTAGGTATATTTGTTTAGTTGTCGAGCAGTTTGAGAGAAAACAGATACATCTGCTTAAAAGTTTGTAAGCAATAATTATTATTTTGTCGTGCTTATCATCTTTGCTATTTCTAGAAAAAATACTAACTTTAAGGAAAGGGCATTCTAAGACTATCAAAATAGTTCTTAAAAAGCTATTATCAGCTTCATATTTGTCAATGCTAATATTGGACACTATGTCATGGAATCTTAGGATCATTTTATACTTAAGTTTTTTACGCATCTTGCTGTCGGAAGAAAATATTTGCTGGTAGTATTCTGTTAGAAGATGATGATCAATAGCATCTGTTGAGCCAAGTTTTATAAAACTTTTGCTCAATGCTGTTAAATTAAAAGTTAATAGTACAAAATTGTTCATCATTTCCAATTTGTTATCTACCTTGTCATAATCTTCCTCAAACTTTTTTAAGTTATCCAAGTTTGCCAATATGTAAGGCTCAAGATGAAGAGAAGAGCTAACTTTCTCAAGTAATCTTTTAAAAAATACAAACTGTGGCTTTTTTGATAAAACTAGGTTATTTGTAACTTCATATTTGTTGCTGCCACTTTTGGAAAACACATTTGTTTTACAATAGCCACATCTATATTTTTCAATTTCAACAAAAACCTTAATCTTTGAGCTGCAACATGGACATCTTTTGATAACCAATTTTTGAGGTTTATCATTTGGTGAAGAATTGTTGATACTTCCATAGTATTTTGAATTTAGATTTTTTAAGTTTCCAATAACTTGAATCTTGTCCGTTTCAGATGTGTCTGCTGACCCATAGATGAGGTGTTTGTATCCCCAGAATGACATATTTAAAACTATTATTTTTGGTATTTGAATATTATATAATTTTGCTTTTACAATGATCAAACTACAACATGAAAGTGTTGACACATCAAAGTTTTTTTTTTATCATGCGTTTTTGTGCTTTTGATTAAACCTGGAACATTCGATATTTGGAAAATCACGTGCAATAAGGAAAGTTGCTAACAAAAAATGTAATTCAAATCATTTTAAACATAAAGACAACAATGTTGAAGCTTATCCATCAAGATAAACACCACAATCACAATCATTTTATTGAAGATGAAACTCAGATATCCAAAAGATAGTTAAATGTTAAATATATAAGAAAAGTTTTACAAACATATAGACTTATTGCATCCATTTGTAAGACATTATCCTTGTAAACTATTCAATTAAGTTGAAAGTCTGCTAAATCTCATTCAATGAAGTGCTATAAAAAAAGACTTAAAATAGCACTCTTTATGATTCTAAATCATTAAAGTTAAACACTTTTATTTTTTTTCAATGTGATCATAAAACTACACTTAAAAATTCCGCTGGTATTAATGAACTTAATACAGTGTTTACTCACAGCATTTTAACCAATTTTGTTTTTTTATTAAAAAGAAGAAGTAATCTTTAATACTAAAACAACTTAAATTAATAAAGTTTCAATCTTGTCCTTGACGGAGTAGATTTGGTTCTTCATTGGAGAAGCATCGTTAGTGGTGATAGAACAAGCAATAACAGATCTAGAAACACCACAAGCTCTACCTAAAGCAGACTTGGATGGGACAAAGACGTATGGGACGTTCTTATCTTCACACAATAAAGGTAAATGTAATAAAACTTCAATTGGTTCACAATCAGCAGCCATGATGATGAATTCAGAGATACCTCTGTTCAAAGTCTTGGTGGCTTCATTGGCACCCTTCTTCAATTGTCTCAAGTTGGTGGCTTGTTGGACAACAGATAAGATTTTTTCACTCAATTCAGAGTTGGCTAATGGGAAAGCTTTTGGGTTTGGAGCAGACATTGTTAGTTATTTGTGTATAAGTTATAGTTGATGATTATCGAATTCAAGTTCCTTGCAGGGGTTATTATGATAATTACTATAGCTCGCTTGAATGGTTTTTATATCGAATTGCTTCTTATAAAAGGGTTATAAAAGGTAGAATTGAAAAAGTTGAAGATTTCAGTATTTTTTTTTTAAAAAAGGAGTGAACTAATGCTGGACATGCTTGAGGCTGTTTTTAAAAAAAACGTTGACGAAAAGAGTAATTTTGTAGCGCATGTCCCAATTAGGAAATGTTGTACAAAGAAAAAAAAAGAAACTCGACTTTTGGTTGGATTTTGATCAAAAATCGGATATAAGCAGAGCACTCTAACAAAACGGATCTTCGTAAAAATTTTTGTAGGTTCTGTTCTCTTTTAGAAATTTCAAAGGTATACACTTTACATAACAATTATTCACCTTAAATAAATGACAACAAAACCGTACAACCATATACATATTAACAAAAATGTCTCAAGAACATATCATTACTCCTGTTGCTCTTGAAAACATCAGTGAAAGAGTCGTCATTGAAACCTTAAAAGCCTCTCAAAACAAAAGTACTATCGATAATGTTTTAAAACAAAAAGAATACGTCAACGACCTTGTTCTAAAGGAAGTCAAAGCAACTGAAGAAAAAGCTTTGAAATTATTTTCTGAGAAGCTAGCCAATGTTTCTTCTGATTATATCAAACAACAAGATGAAGAAGCATTAGCCAACAATAAGAAGAAGGCTACTTCCGTTGCCGAACTAACCGAAAAAGTAAATGGCTTACAAGGTAGCTTGAGATCTTTGGTAAAAACTTTCAGCTCCAACACAGATAATAAAGAAATCATTGAAACCAAGAAGAAACTATACGAATGTTTAACCAGCAGGGAAACAGCCAGCAAACCTTTATTATGTTATGATATCGTTACTGAATTAAAGAAACTTTCAGAAAAAAAATAAACTATACAAGATCCTATATATATTCGACTAACAAAAATAAGAATTAATCATCTATAAACTTTACAATCCTAATCCCTTGTAGATTAATATCAAAGCAGTATCACCTTCACCACCACCAGCTAAAGCCTGAATCTTTTCCTTAGAGACTTTAGTGATTTTATCATCATTATACTTCAACCAGTTGTTTTCGTCGTTAGGGTCCTTGACAAATGCTTGATAATGACCACTTTCAGAGTTTGCACCTTGATGAGCAATAACAGCTTGTAAATCATATACACTTGTTGGGTTTTCGTTTTTCTCAGCCTTGGCCAAAACTTCATTCTTTTTACTATCCCAAATAGCTAACTGTTCTTCATATTCTTCTTTCCATTTTTGTTCCTTTTCTTTAGTGGTTAACTTCATATACTCGTCCTTTTCAATGCTACTTGGAACTTTTGATATATTGTTCTTGGTTTTGAATTCATTCAACGCGTTTTCTTCCTCCTTAAGTAAATTTCTTAAAGCATCTCTGTTTTCGACTTTTTGCTTTTGATATGTTTCTTCTAGCAAAATGGATACATCTAATTCAAATGGGAAGGCAACCTTTCTCAAAATCTTGGATTTAACAGATGTTTCCTTTTTCCAAAAGAATCTAACAAATTGTACTGTCAAAAATTCTGGTAATTTTGTAATTTTACCTTCATACTTGAACTTAGAATCTTGTTCTGTAATTGAGGACTTCTTGGTCAAAAATTCTTTTAGTGAGTTTTGTAAACCATCAATTAAGAAGTTAGTTTTGATGGAAATGTGACATCTAAGTTTATAATCTTGTGTAGTGTTGTATGTGACATCAGTTGTGTTGTTGGTATCAGTGACTGTTGTCAAGAAATCCAACTTCATGCAATCAGTGGCGTTTGGTATACATGTGTCAATACTGGATAGAATCAAAGAGAAGAATTCTTCAGCATCTTGTTGCTTAAAAATACCTGATGCTCTATCAACTTCCTTAAATTGCGGATGAATGTCTCTCAATCTCATAATAAAAGCTAAAGGATAAACTTTATCAAGTTTAGTAGTTGATATTTGAGTAAAGACGTTTTTCAATTCATCGACCAAGACAGCATGTTGTTTGGCGTTAATATCAGTAGTTTCGAAAGACATCATATTAAAATTTGAAACAGCCTTTCTGATAGGCTCTATTTGATACAAAGCATGGATGGAAGAATTTAAATAGCAAGTATTACCACCATTTTTTAAACCAACATTGTACTTTTGTTTTTCTTCTAACTCACTTAAAAATGTCAAGTCCTTGGTTCTATCAGCTGCAGATGTTTTCAGCTTTTTATTAACTGAAAGTAGGCTGCCTTGTAGTTCTTTCATTTGTGATTCACTAGGTTTTTTAATCAAATTTTTATCAGCAGCACCCATCAACAATATGGTGCTATCGGCAGCAATGACATCTTTTACTAGAACAGTTTCAGTCAATTTACCAAGTTTAGTCAAGTATCTTTGCTTTTCAGCAGGAATTGAAAGTAATTCTTCTATCTTTTGTATTAAATCCTTACCTGTTGCTCCTTCTTCAAAAGAAAGTGGATAGACTTTACCTGAATTTTTTATTTTGAAGTTCAAACTCATAATCGTAGTTGTTTTTTACTGGTTTTATGGTCTGATGATGCTATTTCTTTAAAACTATCGAATACGCGTTTATTTGATTTTGCCACCATGCTTATGATTTTGGTGTGGTCTAGAGAAATTCTCAGAAAACAGCCGCAAGCTAAAACCTCATGTAATAATCGCATGCGCTACCATAAACTACAGAGATTTAATCAATTCAAGAATATATTAGAAAACTCATATATAAAAAGACTCAATTTACATAGGTATCAAAGCAAGCAACATAGCACAGGTTCCAAAAATTATACACATTAAAAATCCAATTGAATTTGTCAAAACGGGGGTAACTAGAAGTATGACAACATCACTGACAATTGCTGCGTATGTGATCAACTGGAATAAGTCAATACTGTTCAAAATCTTGAAATGCATCAAAATGTAGTTCATGGGAACTTCAAGAAGAAAAACTTGTGCAAACACAATAAGTGTACCAAATGAGAACACTGTTTTTAATAAGCTGTCATTACTATCGTTAGTGTGATGGTTTTTACTGTAACCAACAGCTATGACTATGACAAACGCCAAGGCAGTTGAAAAAGAGGTCCATCTAAGAATTATCTTGTATACCCTGAATTGATTTTTCTCAGTACTATTTAAAAGATTATCATATGGTACTAAAGCAGATAAATTACCTCCTATCGTATAGACAGTAGCATAAATCAAACCACTAAAATCATAGTCCTTGTCTTCAAAAGCTGCAAACTCATTGTTGTTGTAGTACAAAAAATAGTTAACAGAATTAAATGAGTAAAATGTTAAAACAACAAGTCCTAACAATACTGTTTGCTTTTTTCCAATAAAAACTGCGTTAAAGTCTGTGTTTTCAAAGTTTATCTTTGGCGTTTGCTTTATAGACTCACCTTCCTGTGTGTGATCAGCGGTTTGATATAAATATGGCAAATAGTAAAAGTTGAACATTGCCAATCCAATAGCCACCAATGCTGTAAATACAAATGGAGATATGTTTGGATAAACCCAAACTTTTTGAGTTCCTTTATACCATTTTTTGCAACAGTATAAAATGATATATCCCGTTATGGTACCGTTTTTGGTGTTCATAGAACATAAATTAGTACCAATACCTGCCAAATACAGAGTTGACTCATCAACAATGTAAAATTTAATCAAAAATGGAATCAAGACACTGTTCATTCCAGAAGAAAACCCTTGCAATATTTTCCCTATAAGATACACAGCCCAAAAGCTGCTTCCAATACACATACCAGCACCTATAAAGTTAAAAAACAATCCCATAGTTATCAAAAAGTGTAATAATCTTTGCTTTCCAATCTGTTGATATGTATAGTAGATAAAAATATTTGTTAGACAACTTGCAATACCTTTGCTCATATGATAGGAAGAGACTAAAACTCCATAGATAACTTTGGAATCCATCAAGTGTCTGAAGTGATTATTGTCAAGCCATTCATCAGTAGTTAAAATGTTGGCATTGATTTTTTCATAACCTTCATGAAGACTGCAAAAAGATAACAAGAAACAGATAACCAAAAAGAAAACTTCTTTCAAACATATGGAAAATTGCTGGTTTTCGTTGATCTTTAAGCTGACCTGCTTTTTAATATCGGTTGCATTTGTGATTGGAGTGAAGGCAAACTCATCAGATGTACGTGGAGCCAATTTCTTCACACTAAATAGACATTCGATCATGTTTTTGAAACTGGTTGAATACTTAATTTCCTTAGAATATAAAGTGTAAAAGATACAAAAAAAAAAAAGAAAATTTAAGAGAATTTTTGCTCATGACAAAATCTTTTGAATTGATTAAAGACTTAGGAAAATTTCCCAGTTTGTTTAAGCGCATTTTTGCAAAAAAATAACTGGACGAGTTGGGAGTCGAACCCAAGACCTCTCCCATGCTAAGGGAGCGCGCTACCAACTACGCCACACGCCCGTGTTATAATTTTATACACAAAATAAAAAACTATGTTTTGACGTAGATACAAAAATGTAGAGGTTTAATCAATACATTTATGTCAATAACTGCACTGATATTGAAAAATAGTAATATTAGGTTACTCCATGGCACTATAAAACAACAAAACTATGCTCTGAGTAGCTTAAAGTGTGTTTAATGATGTTGTGTACGTGTGTTTATAGCGTTTTTAGCAATTCGGGATTTTCTAAATTATCAAAAAAGCTCTTATATTTCAAGTGGCTATACTGGGTACAGATTTTAGGGTTATCGTTAAACAAGAATATAAAAGCGTTTAATAAATAAAACTTAGCTTTTAAAAAGTGTTTAAAGTTCATTATGACAAAGAAGGCCTGTAGAATAAAATTAGATTTACATATGAGAATTTTAAAATTTAATTTTGAAAAATGAGTCTACTTGCTTTGAAATATGGAGTCTATTGCACCACCACATGTATACATTTTCACTGAATTATTTTTGATAATCTCATAGTATAATTAGAGCTGCAATAGTAGAATTTTTAACTTTGTTAGCTTTGCCAGCTTCGTTATTTCAACCCTGTGATACAACTATTTGGCAAAAATATAAAGGTGATTTATCGGCACTGAAACCAATGAAAATACTTCCAAGTAAATACATTTTACACTTCCATACAACTTTAAAGTGGTGATTATAATCTTATCAACGCTTTCCCTTCAACATACCCTATTAAACACGTCAGTATCGATGTAAGATTACGAGATGACCTGTTCACAAATATATTTCCATATCTCTCCTGTCAAAAAAACGCACGGAAAAACGTGTTCCGTGAGTCGGTATTGCGTCATTTTTTGTCTGCGGAACCAAGATTTCCCTTGAAATTTCATGTGGATTTAGTTAACTGGGGTAGTTTTCAAAAAAAAAAATGGAGTAATCATTCGAATAAAGTAGGTGCACAATTGGCTCAAATATATAAAGCAGGTCTTTATTTGTCGCAGAAATATTTTAAATTCTTTATTAAACTCAATTTTTTATAAATAACTCTGACATATATCAAAAACCAATAAAATTTAACCCATATATCGTTATCATAATGAACTTTCGAGGACAAATATTACAAAGCATATCTCGAAATACAAAAACGCAAAATTTTTCAATCAAAAGAAACTTCAACAGTCTTTCCTACCGTTTGCAACAAAATAATAAAAACACCACGTCCACTGCTTATCTTAAATCTATGATCCCACTGAACAAGCTAATCAAGTACAGTGTTCTTTCATTTGGTGCTGTCGGAATCACTCTTTCTGTATCACTCTTAGGATTTTTCATATACGACTCGACTACGTATCCGGATAATACTTGGGAGGACGTCTTCAGTCCCGAAGAAGTTTTGAACCCTAAGAGAGGTGGTCCAGAAAATTTGCCAATCATGGAAGTCAACCTAGACAAGATTGGAACAACTGATCTTTTGGAGACTAAGAGAAAACCAAGATTGGTTATTCTTGGTAGTGGATGGGCCACTGCCGGCATTTTGAAAACCATCAAACCTGATGAGTATGAAGTCACTGTTATTTCTCCTACCAACTATTTCTTGTTTACCCCATTGCTATGTAGTGCTGCAACCTTCACATTAGACGTCAAAAGTTTGAAGGTTCCACTAAGAAAATTGCTAAAACGTTTGAAAGGTCATTTTGTTGAAGGATGGGCTGAAAAGGTTGAAATCCAAGACAACTTGGTCAAGGTTACTCCATCAAGATACTCTTTAAGTGAAGTTGGTACAAGATCCAAGCATTTCTGGACAAGTGCATCGGAAGGTTTGGAGTTGAATGAAAAGGACGACTACGAAAAGAAAGCTCAACTTCTGCAAAAAAGAGCATTTTATGTTCCTTATGATAAGTTGATTGTTGCTGTTGGTGCTTCCTTGAATACCCATGGTGTTGAAGGCTTGGAATACTGCTCCAGATTAAAATCTGCAAAGGATGTTGTTGATATTAGAAAGAAGATTAAAGCTAATTTTGAACTTGCAAGTCTTCCTACAACTACTGAAAAGGAAAGAAAAAGACTTTTAAGCTTTGTTGTTGCTGGTGGTGGTGCTACAGGCTGTGAGTTTGCTGCCGAAGTCTCTGATATGATCAATGAAGAAGTTTCCCAACTGTATTCCAAACTTATCAGAAGAGATTGTTCAATTCACATTATCCAATCTAGACAACATATCTTGAATACCTATGATAAGGCTATTAGTGAGTTTACTGAAAAGAAGTTTTTACACGATAATATTGACGTTCAAACAAACTCAAGAGTCAAGAAGGTTTTACCAGACAAAATCATCTACACACAAGCTAATGAAAACAACGAAACTGTTGAAAAAGAAATTCCATTTGGAGTTTGCCTATGGTCAACTGGTTTAGCACAAAATACCTTGTCAAGAAGTATTGTTGAGTGTTTAGGCCCTGAGTATCAAAGTAACAAGTATGCTCTAGAAACTGACTCACAATTACGTGTAATTGGGTGTGACAACGTTTACTGCATTGGTGATGCTTCAAATGTTAAGTTGGACATGCCTGCTAATGCCGTCAAAGATCTAAAGGCCTTTTTTTCAAACAAAAATGAATTCCTTCAAAATCACAGTGAAATTAGAGATTTGAAGACTCTGGATGACTCTGAAGTTAAGAAGTTGGTATTTTCAGATGATGAAATTAAAAATTGGACAAAATACTTGGCCAAAGTATACCCATCTGCTATTCCTCAATTCAAGAAGGTTAATGAGTACATCAAAAAATATGATAACGAGAGCAATGTATTGAAATTCTCCGACTTGGTTGACTTATTAACAGAAATAGAAACCAAAGTTCCGTCTTTACCTTTAACTGCCCAAAGAGCATTACAACAAGGTGAATATTTGGGTAAGAAGCTACATAAGTTATCCAAAACCTTTGAAGGGGAATTAATAAACAATCAGAAATTGGCTTTGAACGATGATGCCTTGTACAAGCCGTTCAAGTACAACCACATGGGGTCTTTAGCTTACATTGGAAACTCTGCTGTATTTGACTTCTCTGGATACACATTCTTTGGTGGATTATTAGCCATGTACTTGTGGAGATCTGTATACTTCTCCCAATGTGTTTCCATAGAATCCAGATTCCGTTTGTTCAACGACTGGTTGTATAGAGGTCTATTTGGCAGAGACTTGTCTGTCGAAGAATAATCTTGTTATATAGAGACTTTTTTTATAAAAAAAGACTGTTTTTCATAAATAACTTATAGGTGTTTTTCCCTTCATTTGAACTTGGCGTTTAATCATCTTTATTTCCTAATCGGGTAATATTAATACATTTTGTGTACTTATTACACAAAAAAAAATCACCATCAGTTTTTGACACCAAAGAATCACACAAAGCTCATTTATATAAATAATCACATGGTTGGAAGACACCCTCTTTTTTATAATATTCACAAACAGTTGTTCTTATAGTTACAATCTTTAAAAGAGAAGAATGCTGTAAGCAGACCAGATTCAATTTGATCATTAACTGCCTAATAAATACTATTTGTTAATTCTATAACTCAAACTACATAATAAGAGAAACAGAAACTTGCCCCCTTTTTTTTATAACTGTTAACTATAAAAGAAAATTAATAACAAAGATTATAATTGATTTTATAAACATATAGTTTCATTCATTTTAACCCGTGTAAGTTAAAAGCATAATTGAATAATTAAAATGTACGCTTCAAGATTAAATCATGTGTTGTCTTCTTTAGTCAACAATAATCAAGATACTGATGAAGTCAGAAAAAATAATAGTTTGAAGTTAAATAAAACAAATAAAGAAGAGAAGGCTTCAGAAACAAACAGTGTTACTGGCTCTACTCTTGTTAATGATGGCTTTTCACCATCTTTATTTTCCAAAGGGAACATTTTTGCCAAAGAGAACTTAGATAATTCATTTGATCAAAGCTATATTAGTAACACAAAAAGAATGCTAGGCTTTACCAGTAACTCTCCAGCTGCCACTTCTTTATCTGGTGACTTATTCAGCTGGGTCAACTCAAATGAAAAACTACAAGAAGTCGAAACACAAACTGTAAGAAGTGAAGCAAATAACAATGCTGATTCTGACTTTAAAACAGTTAGCTCAAGTATTAGCAACAACACTTTGAATAAAGATCAACAAACTTTTTCCTATTCTAGTTCTTCCTCTTCCTTCCCATTTACTAAAAAAGAATTTAACAGCAAGAAAATTTATGCTAATAAAAATGAAACTGTTAGCAATACTGTTTCTGAAAACTTTTATGATGACCCAGATTCTGCACCAACACCTACAGAATTATCAGCTGATAAGGATGTTACTATTATTAAAGAAGCTTCATTAGGGTTCTCTTACAGAAAAACAACTCCAATATTTATTGGTGATTTGGACCATGGAGTTTCCGAAAGTGACTTGGTATATGCCTTCAAAGAATTTCCGTCTTTACAAAGTGTAAAAGTTTGTAGATCAAGATTTACTGGAGAGACTTTGGGTCATGGATATTTGAACTTTGCCAATCCAGCTGAAGCTCAAAGGGCAATTGACAAATTCAACTACACATTTATAAAAAGCAAAGAAGTAAGAATGATGGAATCCTTAAAGAATACATCATTTAGAAAAAATATGGGAACAAATATTTTCTTCTCTAACTTGCCTTTAAAAACTCAAAATATTACAACAAGAGAGTTTTATGATACTTTCAAGACATATGGCAAAATATTGTCTTGTAAATTAGATAAAAGAAAGTGTATTGGATTTGTCTACTACGAGAACGATTCAATTGCAAATAAAGTCATTGAAGATTACAACAATAAGGAATTATTTGGTAGTATAATAAACTGTGGTATTCATTTTGATAAGGATGTAAGAAATTTACCAGAGTTTGGAACTAGAGTCAACAAATTAGATCCATCAAAGGTTATGAAAGAGAGAATACTAACTGAGTCTAATGAAGTAGTTTCATCTTTGACTCAAACATCTGTTGGAAACCAAAGTAAGTTGCAGCATCCTAATGCAGTATTTGTTATTGGTTTACCAAGAAGTTTCAAAAATGAAGAAACTTTAAACTTGTTCAGTGAAGCTGGGCCAATCAAGTCTGTTCACCTTTGTCCAAAATACAACACTAACTTGAAGTATGCCTTTATTACATTTAAAAAAGGAATTGACTGTAATGCTGCTATTAAGTTGTTTGATGGAACTTTGGTTAAGGGCTCATTAATCAAAATGGGAAAAGCTCAAGACAGAATGGCAATTGAGTCACTGTTTGCAACACAGTCTAGAGACAAGACTTTAATAAGTAATCTAAAGGAAGTCTACTATTCTGACTCTGAGAACTACAGATCAACAATATACTTATCAAACTTAAGTGAAATCTGTAGTGAAATGTTTGTTTCAGAGTTTGTTAAGCAAAAAAATATTCTGATAAGTAAGATTAAGATAAAGTGGTTTGATGACAAGACCTCAACTTTTGCTGGATACGTAGTTTGTAAAGATGAATTTGAAGCTAATAAGTTGTACTCAGCATTGAATGAAAGATTGATTGGTGATACTGTTATTCAATGCACATGGGAAAAGAATCAAGAAACTACTTTGGTAGCCAAAGAGCCATCGATGCCAATATCAGCCGCGCAATTAGGAAGCAGTTCAAAGATAATTAGAAACCCAAGCATTGGCAGAAAGAACAAATGGTCTAGCTTCAACGGAAACTAAATTCAGCTGTAATATATGTATATTATATACACAAGAATGTCATCAGGCAAATAAAAGTAATACTTAGAATCCACCACCATTGTTGATGAGACCGGCTTTAGCCCCTTAAAAAAAGCTCCAACGTTTTTCGGCGATGAGGGATTTTCACAACCCGATAAGAAAACTGTACCATGATGTGACGTAGAAAAAAATGTTTTAAGGGGAGCATCAATTTATAAAGGAAAAAATACTTTAAGGGACGATTCTGAAAACTATATAAAGGCAAGAAGATCCCAAAGCTTTTATTATTTTTAAATTTCACTTTTTCAATTCTTTAGGATAGTTTTTTAATTTTTTTTTTTTTTTGAATAAATAATTTTAAAAGACCAGCACCCCTTTGCAACATATTTAGTTAATTCCATGTTTTGTTCACTATGCTTAGGGGTGCTAATTTAACTTTACACTTTTGCCCAAGAAGAATTCATACTCGAACAATGCGCAATTTCCCTGGGAATGGTCACTTTTGTTTAGCATCTTCACGGATGAAGATGTAAGCCACATATACAATTGAAAACACAAAACGATTGGCACAACAAGTTTTTTATTATATTAAGTCTCCCCCAAAAAACAAACCGCAAATCCATCTTGAATAATGCAGATCATAGTTTTGTAATTGTAGTGGCTTAGTAACAATTCGGAAAATTTTACTATAGCTTAAAAGTGACCAGAAAAGCGGGGATTACTACAGATCTGTATTGATGAATTCACTAACTAGAAAATAGCGTTGTATTCGGAATTGTTAGATTTTGTAACAATAATACTATAAACAATCAATGAAAAAAATGAAGAATCAAGAAAACTTAGTTGCAATGTACACAGGTTTTGGGCATTTAGGTAATAGAAATTTTCTTATCATTTTTTAGTGTTCTGCAGTTCTGTTCTAAAACCAAATGTGCCATTGTATAGTTAAATGGGAAATACAAACACTTTAGCATTGTTAACTTTTTCATTAGCTTACAAATGAAAAAGTAACATTGCATATTTTTACATCGCAAAGAAGTAAACATTTAACCACCCAAGTTTTTTGTTGTACTTTTAACATACTTTATGATTCTTTATTCCCACATTGAAACATGTTTCTTTAATTCTATACTTTGTTTATATACGGTTTTTTTAATAAAACTTTTTTTCATATAAATTACTCTTTTCTCAGTAGGGAAGATGGTGGATTGACTTATAAGGTTACTGTTCAATTTAATTAAACTTTTCATGAATGAGTCACGTGTATTTTCAGCCGTAAAGCTATTTGCTTTCCTTTTTTGTTCAGTCTCTTATATCCGAAAATCACTTCTCCATTTTTACTTTCTTTCTTTTCGGGGAAAGCCAAAACTTTTTCAAAAATCTTCCAAAGCATATCTCACTTTTTTTGAAAAAGAAAAGCCAAACCACAGAGCCTAAACAGATGATTAGAGGTAGAAACATTAGTGCCACTCTTCAAGGGTATCAGAGAGGGTTAAACCCATTTAGCATGCTGAATAAATCACTATTCAGCACCTCACAATACAGTTATGCCTATAATTACAGAGGAAACAAAAAAATCAAAAAGCAATTACAAAAAAAGTCTGTTGATTTTGTCATTCCTTCTTTCATCACACTAAGTAACTTAGCAGGTTTGATGAAAGTGAACTATGAAACTCTTGAAAGAAAGATGAAGCAATTGCAATTTGGTAACAACATATCAGGTAAATACATTCTTACACGTGAATACATAGAATTGATATTAGAAGAGTTTAATTATGATTTGAAAAATGAAGATTTGAACATCAGAAACAGTGATAATATCTATGAGGAATTACGTGATCCAATCCAACCAAAGAACTTGAATCCAAGACCTCCAATTATCACCATCATGGGTCATGTCGATCATGGTAAGACTACTTTACTAGATTATTTGAGAAGAACTGATGTCGTCAGTGGTGAACATGGTGGTATTACTCAACATATCGGTGCCTTCAAAGTCATAAGTCCAGTCACAAAGTCTACACTTACTTTCTTGGATACTCCAGGTCACTCTGCATTTTTAAAGATGAGAGAGAGAGGTGCCAAAACCACCGATATTGTGGTTCTTGTTGTTGATTGTGATGATTTAGTCATGGAACAAACCAAAGAAGCTATTAAACACATCAAGAACAATGTTGAATTGCAAAATCCTGAAAAAGCTGATGTTACTAGTAGATTGGTTGTTGCCATGTCAAAAATTGACAAGTTACGTGACAAAAGACTAAGGGAGAAGAAAATCGATCAATTGAAGACACAATTGGCAAACTTGGGTCTTCCAATGGAAGGCATGGGTGGTGATGTTCCAGTTGTTCCAATATCTGCCAAAACAGGTGAGAACATGGACTTGCTTGAAGAAAATTTAGTTTTATTAGGTGAAGTTCTGGATTTGAAAGCTGAAAACAGTCCTACTCAAATGAGTGAAGGTATTATCATTGAATCTAACAAGGATACCCAAAAGGGTATCATGGCTACTGCTGTTGTCAAAAGAGGTATCTTGAAGTCTAGCTCTGTAATTATTTGTGGTAACACTTACTGTAAAATCAGAAGAATGGATGACGACAAGAGCAATATGGTTAAAACAGCTGGTCCATCAGACGTTGTTCAAATTTTTGGTTGGAAGGATGTTCCTGTTGTTGGTGATATGTTTATTCAAGTTAAACAAGAAAAAATTGCTAAGAAGTACACTAGTGACAGAATCAATTTAATCAACGAAGAACAAGAAGCTGCAGCCATAGTTGACATAAACCAAAAAAATTTCGATAACCAAGAACAACATAGACATGAAAAGGACTTGAAGAGAAGACGTCGTTATAGCAAAGACTTCATTGATGAATTTGATGACTCTTCTAAAGCTGTTAACAATGGACCAAAAATTTGCAACTACATCATCAAAGGTGATGTTTTAGGTTCTGTAGAAGCCATCAAAGATTGTTTAGAACCATTGAAGAACAAGGAGGTTGAATGTAGAATCATATCTCAAAGTGTTGGTACACCAAACATTTCTGATTTTGAACTAGCAAAAACTTTTAATGCAACAATATTATGTTTCAACTTGTCAGATACTAGCGCGATTGAAGCTCTTTCTAAAACATACCCAGAAATAGAAATCAAGCAACATAATGTCATCTATCATTTGATGGAAGAGATCACAGAAGAATTGACTACTCATTTAAAGCCGATATTTGAAAATAAAGAAACATTTAAAGCATCTATTTTGAAAGAGTTCACTTACACTTTGAAAAACAAAAAAATTAGAGTTGCCGGTTGTAAAGTAACTGATGGTTTATTCAAAAAATCTTCATTGGTTTCTGTTAGAAGAACGTCAACTTTAGGAATGGTAACTGATGTCTTTACAGGTAAGATAGAAAGTTTGAAGAGAAACGCTGATGATGTATCTGAAGTGAATAAGGGTGTAGAGTGTGCTTGTAGTTTTGCTAACTTTGGGGAGTTTAAAGAAGGTGATATTATAGTAGGTATAGAAAAGATTCCTATCAAGAGACACTTCATTCCAGCATAAAATAAAAAAACTTAGTTGAAATTATATAAAGAATACTCTGTAAATAAACATACATGTAAATATTTATTAACTAACTCAATCATCCCATTGGACATGAACAAATTCTTCAACAAACTCTTCGTGTCCGGGTTTACCTCTGTTGCCAGAAGGAACGTAGTTGTCTGAATCAGTAAATACTAGAATAGTACCCCATTCCATACCTCTATTCTTCAAGTCAATTTCCATGTTGGATTCTAATTTGGATATGGCGAATGGCATCAATTGCATCTCAAACGATCTGTTGGCAGGACTGCCGTTTAATTTAGGAATGTTATGATTAGATTTTTTCTTTTGGTGATAACCCTTGACGAATTCATCACTCTTGAAAAATATTGGAGTTGATGAAAGTCTTAAAATTTGATCTGGGTTATATTCTATGATGTTGATGAACTTGTTGAATTGTGGGTCGGTCAAAGAAGTTGTCAACTTGTTGACCATTGGGTCGACTTCTTGTTCCTTGACATCACTGGACTTCTTTTTGATATCCTTTAAGTCAATGGATGGATCATCTATTTGGATATTATCGTAGTTGATGTTGCTGCTCTTCATTTCATTAGCCTTCTTAATATTTGGGTTGAACTTTTCGTCTTCAAGGTATACAAAGTATGGGGTATATGATTTATCTGAATCGATTTTCAAATCTGGCTTCAAATCGTGTTTTTGTTTCTTTTGATTCTCCAACATCTTTTCATTATTTACAGCTGGCTTTTCCTTTTCAGCAGAAGCCTTATCGTCAGGTTTGGTTTCGAATGGATTTGAAGTTGCAAATGCATTAGTTGTAGCAAATGGATTGGTATTTGAAGAGTTGGACAAGTCAAATGGATTAGAGGTAATGTTCATCTTCATTACATCTTCAGTAACATTTTCTTCAACATCTTCCAACTCAAAAGTGTCGTTATACTTGATATGTCTGATACATCTGATGCTGCCATTTTTGTTTAAACAAGAAGAACATTGTAATATGTACAACCATCTGTCGTCAGAGTTTAGGCAGTATTTGGTATCTTTTTGAGTTGGATTGAAAATCTTCAATAGTAATCTGACAGACTCACTTTTTTGACAAAGAGAACACTGTAAGAGATCATCTGGTATGCCAGATTGAGATAAGAAATCACCACCAAGGATGACATCTTCGATTTCTAGAGTATCATCTTGTTTGACTTTACAATCGATAAGACCGATTTGAGAGCTCAAGTTGTTGATGACATGAGATTCTGTTTCAGAAAAAGCGTCGCTGTTCTTAGTTACAATGCTATCAATGTCACTCATCTGTTAATGGTTTGTATTGGGTATGTTTGATGCTTTGGATTTCAAACTTTTCAAATTCGCAAAAAAAGAAATTCTGTCAAAAAAATATGGAGGGGGATGAGTTTGATGAGATGCGCTACCATGTATTTTTCTACACCAAAAACATGCTCCGTCAACTTTTGAAGGCGTTCTCTTGTAGAGGAAAAATTTTCCAACTTTAACTCTTTTTGCTGATTACACTAAACATCAACATTAAAAACCACAAACCAAAACACACTTTATTAGCCATGTCTGAAGCTAGTTCTAGTCTTATGTTGGAGAAATCTAACGTCAACTCATTCATCATGAAGTCATTAAACAACAACGCCAAAGTAGACTCCATCGTTGTTGATTACATTATTGGTTATTACAAAAAGTTATTAGACGACTCTAATGACTCAAACTTAATCTTAAACATCAAAGTTGATGAGGATATGGACTTTTTGAAAAACATCATGTACAGCAGTACTTCCAACAGTACTGACAAAAATGAAGATATTGAAAAAATTATCGAAACTTTAACTTTCACATTGAATGAAAATATTACCAAGAACAAGGCCAAGTTGAATGTTATTGGTGACACATCTAAGAGATTATTAGACATGAACATGTTCTCCAACTACAACAAGAGACAAGACAAGATCAACAAGTCCTTGGACCACTTGAAGTTAAACTCTTTAGACTCCTTAAGATCTAACTCAGGTAAGAGATTAGTCTCCTCCACCGTTGACATCAAGAAGTTAGAAAAGGCCGAAAAGAAACTTGCCAAGAAGGTTGCCAAGAGAAACAATCAATTTGTCAAGTACGAAGCCTCAAAGCTTATCAACGATATTAACAAAACTGAAGAAGACGAAGATTATGATTCTTTCTACATGAAGGTCAACCCTATCCAATTCTCTGGTGCTTCTCAAGGTCAATCCAAGGACATCCACATTCCAACTTTCGATATCTTCGTTGGTGATGGTAAGTCTATTTTAAGAGATGCCTCTCTATCCTTGTCTTACGGTCACAGATACGGTCTTGTTGGTTCAAATGGTATTGGTAAGTCCACCTTGTTAAATGCTTTAGCTAGAAGAGAATTGCAAGTTCCTAGTTATATCACTATTTTGAACGTCGAACAAGAATTGAAATTACCAGGTGATACCAGAGTTATAGATGCTGTTCTAGATTCCGATGTTTGGAGAAGAAACTTATTGAAAGAAGAAAAGAGTTTGGAAGCCAGAATTGAAGAAATTGAAGGCTTAAAGAAAGAATTCGAAGAAGGTTCTTTAGAATATAATAAATTAGAATATGAAAGAGACGATTTGGAAGAACATTTATTGAAGGTTTCTGAAAAATTAGTTGACATTGAATCTGATAAAGCCGAATCTAGAGCATCCATGTTGTTGAATGGTTTAGGTTTCCAAAACAACGATGATTTATACAAGCCAATCAAGGAATTGTCAGGTGGTTGGAGAAAGAGAATTTCCATTGCCAGAGGTCTTTTCACGCAGCCTGATTTATTACTATTAGATGAACCGAATAATCACTTGGATGTTCCTGCCTTATTCTTCTTAGGTGAATACTTGAAGAACTACAAAGGTACAGTATTGATTGTTTCCCATGACAGAGCATTCTTGAATGATGTTGCCACTGATATTATTTACCAACATAACGAAAGATTGGACTACTACAGAGGTCAAGACTTTGATACATTCTACCAAACCAAGGAGGAAAGAAAGAAGATTGCCATCAAGGAATATGAAAAACAAATGGTTGAAAGACAGCATTTACAAGAATTCATTGACAAGTTCAGATACAATGCTGCCAAGTCCTCAGAAGCTCAATCCAGAATCAAGAAGTTGGCCAAGATGCCTGTTTTGGAAAAGCCTGAAGATGATAAAGGTTACACATTCAAGTTCCCTGATTGTGAACAACTATCTCCACCAATTTTACAATTACAAAATGTTACCTTTTATTACGATAAGAGCAAGCCTTTATTGACTGATGTATCCCTAGATGTTCAACAAAGTTCCAGAATGGCCATTGTTGGTTTAAATGGTTGTGGTAAGACCACTTTGTTGAAGTTGTTATTACAACAAATCACTCCAGTCAGTGGTCATGTCAACAGAAACTCACAATTGATTGTTGCCAACTTCACCCAACATCATATTGAATCCATGCCAACTAACGTCTCTTCTTTGGATTACTTATTATCTGAATTCCCTAATTTAACACCTGACAAGATCAGAGGTAAGTTAGGTAACTTTGGTATTGCTGGTCCAGTTGCCTTGCAAAGAATCTCTCAATTGTCTTATGGTATGCAATCCAGAGTTGCATTCGCCAAGATGTCCTTAGATAATCCACATTTAATCATTCTTGATGAACCTACCAATCACTTGGATTACGAAGCTGCTGATGCTTTGAAGAAGGGGTTAAGTGATTTCACTGGTGGTGTTGTAGTAGTATCGCACGATGTTGGTTTTATTGATGGATTATGCAACGAAGTTATTTGTAGTGAAAACGGTAAAGTTTGGAGAGAAGAAGGTGGTATCCAAGCTTACAAGAAGAGAGTTGTCGAAAGAGGTATGGCTGGATTGAGATAATTATAATTCTTTGTTATTAAATAAATAAAATAAAAAAAAAGGTTTTACTATATACACTTACTTTAATAATAATTGAGCAGTTCTTTTGTTGGTTACTGGGTCTAAAACACTCTTAACTTCAACATCAACTTTATCAAATACTCTAACAGTTCTCATGGTGTTACTGTTCTCATTCTTGAAAGTTAAAGTATATTCGTCTTCATTAAAATCAACATCCTTCATATCAGTAGACATGTTTTCTAATCTAATCAAACCTTCAACACCGAATTTTGGTACAAGAACTTGGAAACCGTTGTGGAACATCTTAATAACATAACCAGTTTCAATCTTCGGCTTATCAGATTCGTTTTCTTTTTTCATGACTTGACCAACGTAATATTCAATGGAACCTCTACCTGCAAATTGAGCATTTCTATGTCTCTTGTTAATATTCTTACAAATAACATCCATTTTGTTCTTATCTCTATGACTCAAATCCAACATTTCATACCCAATGGCACCTGCCAATTGTCTGTGTGCAACAACATCACAATATCTTCTGATAGGAGAAGTGAAATGGGTGTAAATGTCAACAGCCAAACCATAATGTCTGTAATCAGCATATGGATGAGCACCACTAGGGAAATACTCAGCAGCCATCATACATCTAGTAGACAAGATTCTGACCAAGGTGTTGAAAAATGGATCGGTTGGATCTTCAATGTTATCCAAAGAATCAGCTAAAGTCTTAGAAGAATCTAGGACAATCTTGAATTTAGGATCCTTGACTTTAGTCAACATGTCATTCAAGACATCAAAGTTGGTCTTTGGTGGAGAGGCGTGTCTTCTTAACATGGCAGTTTGTGGGAAGGCATCTTGAATCTTTCTAGCAACGGAAATGTTAGCTAACAACATGAATTCTTCAACTAAAGAGTTAGTTTCGAAAGTTTTTTTAATTTCAACATCATTGGCATCAGCAGTCTCAGAGTCCATGTAGACCTTAACTTCAGGAGAAGCCAAGTTTAAGGCACCTGCATCTAATCTTTGTTGTTTTAGTAATTTAGATAGTTTTAAAAGGTTTCTCATACCAATGGTTAATTCATCATTTTGGTTCTTATCGTCAATTCTCAATTGAGCTTCTTCGTAAGCAAAGGCTTCTCTAGACTTGATACAAGACTTCATGAAATCAACATTGACAATATTGGCCTTGGAGTCTAATTCCCAAATAACAGAGAAGGCATATCTATCAACGTATGGCTTCAAAGAACACAAATTGGTACCTAATAACATAGGCAACATATCAATTCTCTTGTCAACCAAGTAGACAGAAGTACCTCTAGCAGCACCTTCTTGATCCAGAGGAGTGTTAGGCTTGACAAAGTGGGTAACATCGGCAATGTGGACACCAACTTCGTAATTACCATTAGGCAA
The DNA here is from genome assembly GCA_030573475.1 of Hanseniaspora thailandica (nom. inval.). Lineage (NCBI taxonomy): Eukaryota > Fungi > Ascomycota > Saccharomycetes > Saccharomycodales > Saccharomycodaceae > Hanseniaspora > Hanseniaspora thailandica (nom. inval.). The sequence goes on along the minus strand of JAJMDF010000004.1, from coordinate 41,249 downwards.
GATCTTACAGTGCAAAGCATCATCAATATCGACACAACCAGGTGGATCAATAGAACAAATCAACTTATCTCTCAAATCAACTCTCTTGACCAATGCTGGGTCCTTGGCAATTTCTTGAGGGTCCTTCAAATCAACTGGACATTTCCAATTGTCACCTTCTTTAGGCAAACATTGAATAACTTTCTTGGAGAATGGTCTGTATTCCACATCATGTTCCAACAACAAAGCTTCTGTTTCAGCATCTCTGGATTCAACAACACCCAAATCCTTGATGAAATGACCTAATGGGTATTTTTTATCTTTTGGCCAGGAATCAACACCAATCAATATTCTCTTGTTCATAAGCTCAACAGCTCTTCTGGTCTTGATGACAACTTTTGGAAGTTTCAAATCATACAACAAAACAAAACATGATTGGTAGTTTGTACCAGAATTGTTTTCTTCATCAACAGTAGCCTCGACTATTTGACCAACATATTGTCTCCAGGATCTTCTTATGATACCAACAACTTTACCTGTAGGAACGCAATTTTTGTTATTTTTAGATTGTTTGATGGCTTCTTGTGCCAACAAACGTCTTTGTTTATCTGAAATGACAACGGAATTACTTTCGGCAATGTTGACATCTTCATTATCATCGTTGACGTCTGGGTTGGCGTTCACATCATAATGCTCAGAATCAATTTGGTAAGAAGATTCTTGTTGCCATTCATTTTCCGGTAGTAATTCTATAGCAACTACATCACTATTGAATGCTCTGTTCAAGTTCTTCAACCCCTTGATCAATATTGGCTTAGGGAAGGAGCTGACATTGACGAACCCTTGTAAGAAGTTGTGTTCGGATATTTGGATGTTACCTTGATAAATGGAACCATTCTTAAGACCAGCTGATATTCTGGAGTTTGGATAGTATTCATCGTATATGTCCTTAGATTGGCCATTGTTAGCAGAATCCTTGTCGTTGATCTTGTTATCGGCAGTTAAATCATATTGTGGGATCATGTCCTTCAATTCTTCAGAGTTTGGCAAGTTGTCAATGTATTTATAAATGTTCATGGCATTGACACCAATTTCTTTACACTTTTGTAAGTTTAATTTATCATTGGTGATTAAGACAATTTGGATGTCTAACTTTTGGTTTTTCTTGGTGTTCTCATTCAAGTGGAAGTCTAAGTATTTAGCAAGTTTTCTAATTGATCTATCATTTCTATCATTGATACTTTCCGTTGGTAATCTGTCACAATAGGTTTTGTTCATGAACTCGTTGTAGTAAACAGAAATGTTCTTATATTTGTTTTCGTCATCTGAAAGTTCAGTAGAACCTATGATACTTTTCAATCTTTTGTAAATTGGAAAAGATAAGTTCTTCAATTCGTCTAAGGCTGTTTGTGGAATAATGATGTTGTTAAAGATCTTTTCGTTCTCTATCATATCGATACAGTTGACGATAACATTAGTATCTAAGATGGCAATATGATTCTTGTTGTTGGTAAATTTATCAATGTCTTCTAAAATAGGTTTGTTGTCAGTTGATGCTGCATCGTATTGACACAGCTGACATTTCTTGACAGAACATGGGATATCATCTCTCAAGTAATGTTCTCTTAGAATCTTAACAGGTTGGACGTTGTTTAAGTTTGTAGAGTTCTTGATGAAGTATTTGGTGGTTACACTTAAGTTCTTAGCCTTCTTGCTTGAGGTGAAGTTTTCGTTAATAACTCTTTTCTTACCAATGCTAGGTAGTACAATTTTGCTGTCAGTACTCATGGTGTGGTATCTACTTCAATAAATTGTTTGTTTTTTGGGTGTTAACTTTGTAGTTCTTCATAGATGTTAAACTTGATATGAATCCATCTACATAAGCGAAAAAAAAGAAATGTTAAATTTTTTGGTGTGTGTTGGATTTGGGCGAGGCACTTCAAAACACGCTACCAAGAGAATTTTTCATAATTACACATAGAAAAAGTGGAATCGAGAAACCCTACACACCAAAAACAATATGGTCAATTCATTCTACTACAGCGACGATGAGATAGAGGAAGAGGACATTGAAGTCATGTTTGATGACAGTGACGATAATGCTTCTCTCGCTGATGATCTGAATGATCTTACGCTAACAAACGAAGGCCAAAGTGATACCAGCAAGTCCCAGGCACACCATTTGAGTGTTGAACTCGATCAATACGTTTCCTCAAAGTTGGAGATGTCTCATAGAAAGTCTAATAAAAATAATGAATATATGCTATTTCCAGATAAGGAGAACTTTGTACTATATCAATTGACTCAATTGAACAGTGCGGTGAACGATGACATACCAGATTATGTTCTCGACAGCCTATATGAAAACACCAAAGATTTGAATGACTACAAGGCTAATCTGCTGAACATTCTGGTGACTAACCAATGGAATGTTGATAACTGTAAGCAAGTATGCGATGGTGAAGCTAATTTTCTTGAATTGGGATTGCTGAATAACCTAGAAGTTGATGCTAGTGTGTCAAACGATGTTTACACATGCCCAATCTGTTGTGAGGATATAGAGGATTCCAACCAGAGACCAATTCTGAAAGTGAATAGCTGTAATGAAAAGAGTCATAGTTCATGTATAAAATGTTACAGGATGTACCTGAATGCAACCACAACCAGCATGGCAGATTCATTCCACATCAAATGCATTGGTGGGTCTTGCAAACAAAACATATCATACTTGTCAATACAGCAAATTTTAGGGGACGAGTATTTAGAAGATTTGGTCAAATACTCTTTATTTGAATGTTTCAATAACACAAATAATTTACAAATAAGTGATTGTCCACAAGCTGATTGTGATAATATAATTTTAACAAATCAAAGTACAATTTCAGGGGATAATTTAGATAGCCCAGAGAACGTGAGTTGTCTTGAATGGCATAAGTTCTGCTTGAGCTGTAAGAGAGAAGTTCACTTGCCAATTCCCTGTAATCTTCTCAAAAGATGGATGAATAAATTAGATGAAGGAAATGAGTCTTTAAATTGGGTCTTCAACAATACACAGCCATGTCCTAGCTGTGATGTGGATATTGAAAAAATGGAAGGTTGCAATCACGTCAAATGTGGGGTTTGTAAGTTTGAATTTTGTTGGATCTGTCATAAAGATTGGAAAACACATGGTGGAAGCTTTTATGACTGTATGCATAAAAGAGATCTACAAAATAAGAAGATTAACAATGGAAAAGAAAGTATATCCTTGGATAGATTCAGAAACTACTATAAATTCTTCTTGCAGTCTGAAAATAACATGCTTTTAGATATGAGACTGTTCAACAAGCTTATTGATAAAAAGTTGGATAAGCTGTCGTCTGCATTTGGACTAAGCATTGCTGAGTTAGAGTTCTTAACTGATTGTGTAAGAGAATTAGTTCAAGCAAGAAACATGATCAAATACTCATTTGCACTACTATACTTCATGGATCAATCACACAGTTTGTTCCACATATTTACACACAATCAAATGTTACTACTAGAGAAAATAGACGAAGTGTCAGACTTACTCATTGAAGCTAACTTAGATTCTAACCTGGCCAACAGCAAAACCGACATGAGAATCATTCAAATGAAACCTTATCTAATACGGAATACATCAATGCTTAGAAAACTTGAAGCAACAGTAAATCTGTGTGCTCATGACTTAATCAAATACAAAATTGAAATATACAAATAGCTCAAACAAGATATATATATAAACTTTACCTAAATCTAGCTTTCAACAATCTATCAACTCCCACTTCCGCAAGTTCTTGTCTACCAACATACAATTGTTGGAAAGAACCTAAAGAACCCAAGATGGATCCACCTAACCAAGTATGATACATTCTTTCTTTGGTCATGGCAGAATTACCTTGTGTTACAATCTTAATTTTGAAAGAAGGCAATCTTTTAGTCAATTCGAGTTGTATAGCAGTGATCAATCCAGGAATGTATGACAATCCACCGGTGACTATTATGTTGTTAGTCAAAACAGGTCTGAAATCAACATCAACAGTTTCTATACAATGTTGAATCAAATCAACCAATCCTTTCAAATTATCAGAAAGTTTGTTTTCCAATGCAGGATTTTCTTCCTCAGGTTCGTTCTCATTCTTTTCATCAGATGCAGCGTTGTTGTTTGTGTTTCTCTTTAATGGCATGTAATCATTGTGACAAGGTGGGTATACCTCGGTGTGATCATCGTTCCATTGTTTGATAACAGGATTGGCCATGTCTGGAGTGAATAGTTGGTCAACTAAATCAAATCTTTCATCTTCAGTGAAGACAAAGTTTTCACCCCATGGTGATTCAATGCTTCTTGCTGGTGGGTTGGTGGCACTGTTTTGAATTGGTGCGCTTAAATTGGTTCTTGATTGTAGAAGTAATTCTTTACATTCTTGTATGAAGAATCTTTCATTATAATTATCTCTGAATGATTGAGTTAATCCTTCAATTTTATTGATTTTAGGTGAGACAGTGTCTTTAGATTTGACCTCAAAGTTGCACCACAAGTCAACTTTTCCATCTGTGGTTACAGATTTATTCATTTTTTCTCTTATCTTTGTTGTTAACAACTCAGTCAACAGCTTACCGTTCAAATAACTTCTTCTACTCTTGGAAGATAAAGTAAATCCATCAAATACAGGGGAAACAGAACATGAATCGTGACCTAGTTCAACAACCAAACAATTTGGCTTACCCATGGCAAATGAAACAGATGATTGTTGTGGTAACAAGTACATGGCTTCAAACTTCAAGTTTTCTAAAACCATTTCTATAGACTTGGCTCTGTTTTCTTTAGGATTCCAAATAGGTTCAGTTAGTATCATAGGGAGATTATCGTATGCTTCCACTTCTGTTTCCATATCATCTTCCACATTTTCGCCAGATGAAGCTTGAATGGTTCTGGTGTTTTGTTCTATGCCTAATTTGTTTTTCATCAAGAACTTGACTTTATGTGCAAATATGTCAAAGTCTTTGATCATAGCATTCTCTACAAGACTTTTGACTTCTCTGCCTGGTTTTGGATATTGTATTCTTTGATCATCAAATAATAAGTTTTCAGGCGTATCGGCATCAAAGGCGTATCTAGAGGATGATATGTCGACTGGATGGTCAGTGCCAGCAAAACCAATTCTTGTGTTGTATGAACCTGGATCTAAGACTATGGTTGTTATGTCGTTACCTGCATATGGCTGTAAAACAGCGGATTGGACTTGTTGTTTTGGTGTTTCTATTTGTGGAGGGATTGAAGACACGCTTGGTGCTTCTGAAGCAGCTGGAGGAGCAGACATTTTTTATAAAAGTATAAATGTATAAACTGTTGTTTGGTCTTTATATTTACATAATCAATGAATAAACTGCAATTTTCTGCCAATTGTTGAACAAACAAATCATAAGTTAGGAAAAATTTTCAATAGTTCTGTCTTTTTTTTTTTTTTGCCTTAAAGCATGGTTTACACTTTGGAAAGCTGGCGAAACTTTTACACTCACCAAGAAATCAATTTTTTAAAATTGGTAAACGCGTGAAGGGTTGATTTTGATTAATACAAATATATAGCCAGACTACTCCAAGTTGAAGTTTTCCTTGGCCCTTAGAATAATGTCGTTTTCTATTAGCAGGATCTTCTTCATTTCTGTGTAGTTTGGAAGATTTTCAGACTCTTCAGGGATCTTAAACAGCTTCTTCTTGGATATAGTGCTTTTTAACAATTTTAATGCTAATGACAAAACAGGTTTGATCTCAGGAGACTTTACATCCTCTAGTTTTTCAGGAGAAAGATGAAGATTGTCAATGTTGAATTGCTCTTTGGTCATCGATAAGATAACACATAGTCTTTCTAGATATGGAGATGCTTCACCAGACGCGTCCAAGTAGAGTTGGTCTTTCCAATAAGTTTCTATGTCGACATCTTCATCAATGGATTCAAGGTCGCTTTCTTCGTCATCTTGTTCGTCTTCCTCATCCTCGTCTTCTTCAACATCATCTTCATCACTGTGATCACAGTCACTGTCGTGTTCATGGTCAGCCATGGCTTCCAATTCTTCAATAGCTTCAAGCTCTTCTTCTAATAAGTCAAGACCTTCATCTTTCCACCATGTAATTCTCGCCTCTATCTCATCCTTATCTACATGATCTAATTCTTGAATAACTTCTTTAAATTCTTCATCAAGAGCAACTTTATCGTGTGGGTTGTTTGGAATAACAAATCCGTATTTTAGTAACAAAGCAGCATTTGGGAATTGTCCGTAAGTGTTATAAATTTCCTTGTCCTTTTCAATATCGTGAATAGCTCTGATTTCACATTCATCATCACTGTCTATAGCGTCGTTTTCTGGTACGTCATCTTTAGATTCAACGTCTTCATTGATGTCTTGTTCTTCTTCAGAATCAGGATCTATGTTCTCTTCCTCATCAACAAACTCATCGTCATTTTCTGAGTCAGTCATGGATAAATGACCACAAGCTGTTTTGCCACAAATCTCACAAACTTCGTACTCATTTTCAAAGTGGATATCCTCACTGTAATTGTGGTTGAACAGATCAACTATACAAACCAATCCGAATAAATGGTAACAATCAATCTCAAACACTCTTGATGAAATGACATACCCGATTTCTATAAATCTCAAAAAGTTGTTATTAACACTCAACAAATGTTTTTCCACTTCAACTAAATCCAAATCCTCATTTTGATCAAGACTTGCAATGTAATCATTTTTTAAAATTTCCGGTATATCCAAATCACAGCTCTCCTTCCATTCATAAGCGCAGTGAACGAAGTCAACATAAACGGAAAGCATGTCTGTATGTGTTTTCAACCCTTGGTATTGCACATCCATCAAAGTCCCTTTCAAGTATTCTTTCTCCTTCTCAGACCAATATCCAGGTGGTAGATACAAATCTTCGGTGGTGTAATCATGTTTCAAAACATCATCAAAAATGAAACTTAAATAATCAAACCAATGAGACTTTTCATCTTTAAGAACGAATAACTCATAGATGACGGCTAAATGAATACCCATGATTCCATCGATTGATTTATCATCAAGGAGATTGTTGATCGTACATGTTTTTGGGGTGAATATGGCAGTTTTGGGGATTTTCACAATGATGCTGTCCTCAGCAATGTTTTCTTTGGCGAAGAGACCTACACCGGCATCAGGAACGTTTTTGAAGGTTAGTAAGTCTTCGTTGATGTAGATTTTTGATTCCTTTACAAACTTTCTTATTTGATCTAACTTGTCAAAGTTTGTATTAGACATTTTTTGGATATAATGGGTCTACGTTGTACGGGTTTGATATTGAATGTTTTACCAATTTAAAATTGAAGAAAACTTTTGAAAAAAAGAAAAGAAAGTTCCAAAGTCGTGATTCTTCAACGCACGCGTGAAATCAAATTTTTTTTAATTTTTTAAAAAAATATCCATAGCAATTTATAAAACTTTTGTATATGTAGTTAACAATCTATATAAAAAACAATGCCTAATGTAAAGTGTATGAGTTGGTGCCCTTGACAACATCATTCTCTTCTTGATTGATTGGAACAAACTCGTAATCAATCTTGATGTCCATGTCTCTGACGTTTTCCTTGTTTGGTTTACAACTCAAAACACCCTTCAAAGTATCGTTGTAGTTACATTCAATTTCACTTTCCAAATAGAACCCAACTTGTTTCCAGTGTGTATATTGTGTGAATGGGCCAGTTGAGAACTTGACTTGTTTCTTCTTTTCATCGTGTTGTGGGAAAACAATATCGAACCAGGTCAACAAACCATTGAAAGAACTGTTGTCTTGGGTGATGTTGACTTCGAATTCTCTTTCAAAAGTCAAGTCTTCAACAGTACATGTGTTCAAGTCAAATTCAATCAAATTTCCGGTATCTGAAACAACAGAGGTGCTGTTGTAATAATCAACAATAGGTTCGACAGTGACTAATGGTTTGAAGTCGCTGAAATCAAAGCCGTAAACATTATCCCAGAAGTCAATGTTATCGGAATAGTAATCCATATCAGTCATCGCAGCAACGTGCATGGAACATTTATCAGGGAATAAGGAACCAGTCTTGTCCATCCATCTATCTCTGGCGTATAAAACAGAGTTCAACATGGATTCGTAGATTAAGAAGTATCCCATCCATTCAGAAACAATGATGTCAACCTTTTCAATGCCATTTGGTAAATCCTTGATATCTTCAACCTTCATCTTGACAAAGGAAATCTTGGATTCATCTAAGTTATTCTTCTTGTAAAGCTTTTCGGCCATGTAAATAACTGGGGAAGCATCAATGGCAATTATGTGTTTACAATCGGTGTACTTGGAAATGAACATGGATAAAATACCACTACCAGTACCAATGTCCATGACAACCTTGTCCTTGAAGTAGTCCTTGTTGTTGACAATGGCGTCTAAGTAAGACTTGGTTCTGACGGAATCTTGAAGCATTTCTTGATGGATGGAGTAGTGGGAATATGAGTTGAAGTAGTGTTGATCAAACTTGTTGAAGTTAGTGACATTGGACTTATCACTTTCGTGGACTTTACTGTCCTCGATCTTTTGAGAGTTGTTAGAAGCAGACATGAGATTAGAGTGTTGTATGTGGTTTGAGGATAGTAATGATTATTTGATAGTTATTGAAATAAATAAAATTGTTTATTTTTCACTTCCTTTATAGATACATTTTATTTTACTTTTTAAAAAAAGAAATAAAGAAATCATAACGTTTAGCGGTAAAATTTCTTTTTTTTACGGGAAATCCCAAACAGGTAATTTTTCTTCTCTGCTAAATTGTCGTGTTGTGCACGTGATATATCTCCTATCTCCGAATTTTAAATTCAATTAGTTAAATTAACTGCCATATTCAGCCTTATTCAATCTAAATAGATAAGAAGTTCGTAAAAAAGAAAGAATTATTAGTTATATTAAGATTTAAAGTATTTCATGCATATAGTAGCTATTCGTATATTAAGCTTGACTACCCTCGCAGCTGTTCTGGGAAAACATTCTGCTTGACAGACATATCATCAGGTTTCTTATCATACTGGCAAACAATCAAGTTTGAAAAGTAATCCCCACAATCAACCATAGCACAACCAAACAGTTCTGTGTCGTTCCATATCAATTGTTTGAAGTACTTCGCCTCATTCTCGTTTATGTCTGTATAATTTTCAAAGTCAAAGCTATTTTTGGTGGCATAGACACTTTCCATAAACTCCTCCACTGAGGAGTATCCAATGGTGACTATTTCTCCTATATTGCCATTTTCAGCTTCTTGAGAATGATGGATGTTTCCATCACAAATGAGTTCGTTTTCTATAAAGGCCTTGCATTGTTCATGAAGACTGTCGGACCACATTAACTTTCTGGCACCGTGTTTGGATCTATAAAGGTTGTGTTGCTTGACAAAACTTTTCTTTGGTTGCATAACAGAAGTTGGAGTTGCTTTGTATGGCAAGTACTCCGTCTTGGTGATGGTGTGTACCTGTGTTTGATAAATTATATCATGGTCATAAGCAAAGTTGTCTTGGAAACAGTGATTTATCGGAATGAAGAGCAATAGAAGAAGTGTAGTGTACATTGAAAATGATTATATTGGGGGGGTTGACTAAAGACGAATGAAATTTTATCAAAAAGAAAGCTGTCAAACAGGAAAAAGGTTAAAGATGTAGAAGTAAATGTAACTACGGTATTAAGTTGTCGTTGGTTTAATACAGTTTAAGGACTGTGAACAAGTGCTGACTAGATTTGTCTGTTTTTCTTCGAGAAATTTAAAAATTCTCACTCCCCCATTTTCTTCCGTGGGAAGATTGACATTCTTCTGATTCGCTCTTTTAGGCGATAAAAAAAGATACGTGTAATTAACTCGGAAAAAAGCATATCCACAGAGCTGCCATCTACCAATATTTACTAATAAAAAAATATAGAACTTATGAAACAATGATTGAAATGATGATTTGTTTTATGATTTTAAAAAATGGGAAGTGGAAGATATATGAACTTATATTTTATTTAATCTATTTTGTTTGCTTATGCATTTAGCTGATTAATGGTTCAACTTCACTGGCAAACTCACCAATGACGTTACCTTGAGCCAAGTAGTTACAAACCAGGTAAATACCCCACTCGTTGTTACATTGCTTGAACCCACAACCGACTTGAGTGGTGTCCTTCCAAACAACTTGGGTGAAGTGACCAGTGCTTTCACCAAATCCAGGGTTGGAGAAGTCGTAATCCTTGATTTCATCGTACCAAGCAATGACACCAGTTTCACCATCGTACAATGGATAACCTAAGGCCAAGTTTTCACCGTATGGCTTACCACTGTGGGTTAAAGTACCAGAACAGTCGTAAGAGTCAGCATAAGCTTGAGCAACACTTTCTAAGTCGCTGGACCAACTCAATGGATCAGTGTCCTTGTGCAAGGCTCTCTTTTCGTTGTGTTGAGACAACATGGCAGATGCAAATGTGCTTGTGGCAGATGAAGAAGATGAAGTGCTAGTGGATGAAGTGCTAGATTCAGCAGAGCTTGCGCTGCTGCTGGTAGTGGTGCTAGCAACAGTAGTGGTTGCTGGAGTTTCACTAGAAGATGAAGTAGTTGGGGCAGCATACTCAGAGCTGGAAGAGCTAGTAGTAGTTGGAGCAACGTATTCAGAAGTTGTAGAGCTAGTAGTTGGAGCAACGTACTCAGAACTAGAAGAACTGGTAGTTGGAGCAACGTACTCGGAAGTAGAAGAACTAGAAGTTACAGCAGGTGGAGTTAAAGAAGTGGTTGAAATGGTATACTGGCTGGAAGTACTTGTAGCAGAAGAAGAGCCAGTTGAGACAACAACATTAGCATTGTCAATAACAACACCTGTTTGAGCAGAAAGAGTTTCTACTGAGGAGGTTTCAGTAACAGTACCGTGGACACTCACAGTCAAGAAGATGGTGGTTAAAACAACATCAGTGACTTTAGCCTTGTGAGAGTGAGAGGCTATAGCAGAAGATTGTAAATCTTGGTCATCAATAGTCATAGCATTGGCTTGAGAGTTGAAAATGATGGATAAGACTAGACAGGTGGATAATAAAGAAATCATATTTGGTATGTGTTTTTTTTTTGAGGTTTTGTTTTATTGTTAAAGGATCGTGAAAGTTTTTGAGGGTATATAATAAGTTACAGAGTTTGGATTGTTTGCTTGGGTTTATATTAACAATATTTTAATTTTAGCTTAATTTTTTCAACTTTAATTTTATTGATTAATCAACAAGAAGAAGGTTAAACAAATCTATTATATAGGATACGATTCAAGACGAGTTTCAAACAGAAGCCAAACATAGAAAAAAAGTTTTTTTCAGGCTAGTTTTAAAATTGAAATAACTTATTAATAGTTGACATAGGTGTAAACAAATGGGCAGCCCCTTATCCCGGTCTATTTATAAATCTAAAACAGCTCTGTGGGGAGAGTGAGGGGCCCAAGCATCAAAAAAAAATGTAGATATGTCCGAAAGGGGAAATGTAATTGGGTAAATTGAGATCTAGACGGGGGAAATAATGACGCACAACCATTTACATTTCCCAATTGGGTAATTGTGCTGACTCTACTTTGTTTCAGACAATGTGTGCTCTATAAATACCAGTGTTGGAAGTGAGTTGTTTATTATAAGGTGATAATATTATACTAGAAGGATTAACCCAGGGCTATCATCAACAGAGCTTCTTTATATACAAAGAGGGGCTTCTTTTATCTTTTTTATAAATAACAATTGTACACACTCTCGGTACATTCCGATGGTCTTATCTAACAATTCGTTATCTATGATTTTCGGAGATAAGACATTTTGACAAGGGGAGGAAACATCTATTCTTGACAAAAAATAATCCTTTACAGCATGAATCTTCTTTTTTTTTTTTGGAAACTTGCAACACTTCTTAAGCTTTTTTAGAAGAATTATAAATATAACACCAAAAATAATAGATTATAGAACAATGACTACTGATATCATTCCAGTCATCTCAATGTCTAAGAGATACTCTGACAAACAAAAACTCATACAAGTCATATGCTCAATCATTTGGTGTCTTTTAGGTTCAGGTGTCATCTTTGGATTTGCTTCCTTAAAACCTATCTTAATCAAAGAAGGTGTATACTCTTCAGTATGCTCCCCAGAAGCTGATTTGCCTTTTGGCAAGGCTTGTGACAATCAAGATTTAAAGCTAAACAAGTTGTTCTCATATGGTGCTGCCATGACAAACTTGACTTCTTTGGTTGTTGGTAGACTCTTAGATTCTTACGGCCCTAAGTTTTGTGGTTACATTGGTTGTTCCTTAATCACCTTAGGTTCAATCATTCTTTCATACAACGAATTCTTGTACCAATACTTTGACTCATACATTGTAGGTTATGTCACTTTGGCTGTTGGTGGGCCATTTGTCTTTATTTCATGTTTCCAATTGGCAAACACCTTCCCTAAATACAGCGGTATTATCTTAGCCTTGATTTCAGGTGCATTCGATACTTCATCTGCTGTTTTCTTATTCTACAGAGTAGCTTATGAACATGGATTTTCCAGCATCAACTTACATGTCTTCTTCAAGTATTACCTAGTTGTTCCATTATTCATCTTTTTGTGTCAATGGAAAATCATGCCAAGCCAATCATACAAGAACAATGGTTCTGAAAGCAAAGAAGATACTCTAGGTGACATTCAAAAACTGGCCATTGAAGGTCTGGATGGTAATGGTGAATTGCCAGTTGGCGCAGTCACCTCCAAAACCGGAGCCACTGAAGATCTTGAAGATGTCACTGAAAACGACAACTTATTGGACAACCAATCTGTAATTTCAACAAAGACTTTTAACCAAAGAAGAAAATCTAAAATTGAGATCATTACCGAACAACAATTATACAAAAAGTCCAATGGTATCTTTGGTGTCATGCACAACTTCTCAGCTAGTCAACAAATCAAGTCTGGTTGGTTCATCTTGGTCCAAATATTCACCATCCTTTGTATGTTGAGAATCAACTACTTTGTTGCCACTGTCAGATCTCAACATGAATATTTATTGGGTAGTTACGAACAAGCCTTAAGAGTCAACAACATCTTTGACATTGCTCTTCCACTAGGTGGTGTCATTGCCATCCCATTGATTGGGCTATTGCTTGACAATGTCAACACTCTTTACGTCTTATACATTCTATTCGGAACTTCCGTCACTGTTGGTGCATTAGGGTTAGTCAAGAACAGCTTTGCTGCTTCAATATTTGGTATTGTAGTCTTAACTATGTACAGACCATTCTACTACACTGTTATTTCTGACTACTGTTCTAAAGTCTTTGGATTTGAAACCTTTGGTACTGTTTACGGTTTGTTAATGACCCTGGCTGGTCTATGCAACCTAGCACAAAACAAATTAGACTACTGGACTCACTTTGTCTTCAACAAAAATCCAATCCCAATCAACTTGATCTTGACTCTGATGACTGTGGTATCTGGTATATCATTGTTAGTCTACATCAACACACATATTAACAAGAAACATGTTGAGCATGTTTCTAAAGTCGCATACGGCTCTGCTTAGTTTATTTATTAACTATTATTCTTTAATTTGTATATAATATTACATATTATTATTTAATTAAATTCATATAACAACTTATTCAAGTAACTGTTCTTGTTGTTCAGCAAGTCTGTGTATCTGCCTTCTTCTCCTAACTCACCTTTATGGTTCATGACCAAGACTCTGTCACACTTCTTCATCAATGATTTATGGTGGGTGATAATTATCTTTGTTTGTTGGATGTGGTTGATAAAGTAGTTTTCAACCAACTCAGTAGTCTCAGCATCCAAAGATGAAGTGATTTCATCCAATACACATACTTGACATTGTTTATCCAAATCTTTTAATCTTAATAGCTGTCTGATGATGTTCAATCTTTGTAGTTGACCACCAGAAATTAACGATTCATCAACCATGTCACCATCTAATCCATTAACGTGGTTTAACAATTCAGTTAAATGGAATTGTTCAATTAAATAGAGCATATCCTCATTAGAAGCTTCATTGCCGTATCTCAAATTTTCTCTTAAAGTGTCTCTAAAGATCCATGTCTTTTGTTGGAAGAAGACTATGAACTTTCTCAAAGCATCCAAATTCCATTCATTAATGTCATGACCATCAACTTTAATAAATCCATCATTATATTCTTGTAGTTTGGATAATAATTGTAAAAAAGTTGATTTACCACAACCACTTGGACCTATCAATCCAATAGTCTCACCTGATCTGATTTCAAAGTTTAAATTATTAATGACTTGTTTAGAAGATCCAGCATAATTGAAGTTCAAATTCTCAACTTTTATCAAAACATCTTGGGATTTAACCAAAACTTCACTTTCAGGAACATAACCTTCCTCATTCTTGTTTTCAGAAAAAGATTTATCAATCAAGTTGAAAACGTAAGTAGCACCTCTTTGGCCTCTTGCCAAGTTTGGCACAGCACTTGACATCATACCACAAGTGATGATCGTAAACAACAGCAATGAAAATGTTTGGAACAACTTACTGGAGGAGTATTCCCCATCAATGACTAGTTTCAACCCATAGAAAATGATGATAGCTTGGACTATGTATGTCAATGAAGCAAAAACAGCTACACCAAACCCAGTTCCGTAAGTTCTCTTGATACCCACATGTTTCAAGTTGTTGTAGCAATAACCCAATTTCATGTAGAAATAAGATTCCAATTGTAAGATCTTGATGGTTTTGAAGTTCTTCAAAATTTCATATTGTCTGTTCTCTAAATCTGCTACAGATGATTTATATTTATTCTCCATATTTTGCAACAGCAAAGAATAAATAATTGTAGTCAGGATATACAGCGGGATTAAAGAAAGACCTACAAGTGACAATTTCCACCCAGAGACAATAGACCAGATCAACCCACAAGCAGCAACAAAGACAATAGTGACAACAAATGTCAAAAATTGGGAAACTAAAGTTCTCATGTCTCTCAAATCATTCATTAACAAGGCAGATATTTCTGAGGGTTTGTTAATGGCATAAGTGAACCAATTAATATCATTGCTCAAGATCTTAGAAACGGAAATAGATCTCAAATCCATGATCCAGTATTCGGCAACATACTGCAAAAAGAATTCTTTGACAAATGTGGCAATTCCATCAATGGCGGCAATAGCAATGACAATCAAACACCACTTGACCATGTATCCATCTGAAGGAGTAGCAGATTTATTAGGCTTGATATTTCTGGTGGTGGTGGCATTGACAGTAGAGTTGGAAGCAACAGTGGTGACGTGTTTGCCTTGTAAAACGTTGGCGTTGATCAACTTGGAATCTGCCCAGGAAAAACCAGGGTTGGAAACACCAGATACAACACTGGCTAGTAATCCAACAAATAAGATTTTCTTCATGGTAATGGTTTGGTACATGTTCTTGAAGATTTTACTCATGGAAGTCATTGGCAGTCTTTCGGTAGATTGGAGGTCTTCGATCTTGATTTCAGATTCAATTGATTCGTTATCGTTGATTATTTCTTCTTTTTCACCGTTGAAAAGAACAGATAATCTCTTGACTGCGTTCATGGAAACATTTTGAGTTTCTGGAATGTTGATTTCAGCTTTTTCCTTTTCCAAAACAGAAGATGAGACAGTGGACAAAGAGTAGTGATGGTCACCTTCTTCATTAGTAATTGAGTCTTGTTGGTACAAGTTTTGTAATTCATAAAGCTTTTTGAACAAACTGGTGTCGCTATCAGGTTTATTAATTAGCTCAGATTTTAAGCCACTTTCCATGGCTTTACCATTTTTTAACAAGTAGATCATGTTGTGATCCTCAATTGGACTTAAATCGTGAGTTAACATGATAGTAGCCTTGTCTTTTCTAAACTTTTTCAAATTGACAAAGATCTTTTGTTTAGTCTTGATATCAATTGAGCTTAAAGATTCATCAAAAACAATTATTGGAGTATCTCTGTACAAAGCTCTAGCTATGGCAACTCGTTGTTGTTGACCACCGCTAAGAACGACATTAGCCTCCTCATTTTCTTTATCTTCAGTCTCCTTGGTTTTTTTACCAGTGGCTTTTTCTTCAGAGATTAAAACATTACCAATAACAGTATCCAAACCTTTTGGAAGTGTATTTAAAACAGAGTCTAACTCACAAATTCTCAAAACTTCAGCAAGTTTTTCTTCGTTGTAATCGTTTTCAGAGTCAAATCCTAGCAAAATGTTGTTCTTGATAGTATCATTGAACATGTGGGTCATTTGCTCAACTAAGGTTATTTGAGACAACAACCACTTAGTTGGGATTTCTTTGATATCAACATCATTTAAGGTGATTTTACCACTGTAAGAGTTTTCATAAAGTTTTAATAATAAATTGAATATGGTGGATTTACCAGAACCAGATTTACCAACAATGTAAGTGAAGTCATTTTTCAAAAAGTCGATGCTGACATCTTGTAAAACATTGATATTAGGTCTGGACTTGTAAAATGCACTAACGTTTTCAAATTTGATGTTATAGTTGTTAATTTGGTTGTTGTGGTCGTCAGCAGTTAAACGGGTATCTATTGGAAGAGAAATGTTTCTCTTATTTCTGCTGGCCAATTGGTTGTCGCTGGTAGTGGTGTTATCAGAGTAGAACAATTTGTCAATATATTTCAAAGCAACTTTACCTTTTTGAATGATAATAATTTGGTGGATGATTGACATTAGAGTAGAACTTAAGGAAATACAACTTGCAAAACAAGTCATAACCTTCTCAGTAGATAAATGACCTTTCTTGATTTGAGAAGATCCAAACCAGAAACCTTGAACAAACATACACAAAGATAACATTCTTAAGGCAGCTTGGTTGAAAGATGTCCAGAAGGAACCTTTGATAAACAATGTGTTACACTCTTTGATTTTTTTATCAAAGCTTTCACTTTCAGCCTTTTCAGTCAAGTTCAACTTGATCAAGCTAATGTTTTCCATAATGTTTAAAATTTGGTTGGAACATTTCAAAGAAGCATCATTTTCTAAGTCAGTGTACTTTTCATACTTTTTGGAGCAAACAGCAGCAATCAAGGCAACTAATGGAGCTGAACATAAGAAAATCAATGTCAATGACCATGAATAGTAACAGGAAACACAGAATAAAGCAATGACACCGATGATTGATTGTAATGCCATACCACTTGCTTCAGAGCATGATTGTCTTAGCTCTTCAATACATCTATTAATTTGGATAAATTCAGCAGTCAAATTTTGATGAGAATCAAAGAAATCTAAGTTTTTTTTCATGTAGTTGTCGAATATGGTTGATCTGATTCTAAAGTTTTGAATTTCACCAAAACGCATCCATAAACTGATGGATATCCAACTTACTGGGAAATAACCAGCAGCTAAGATAACCAAAGACATTGCTCTCATGACCAAGTCATGATACATAGCATGATAGGTTGCGTATTTTTTCAAATAGATGTTGGTGAAGATTTTGAAACATCTACCTATAAGAATTGAAGATATGGAAGGAACTAAACCTTCGATAAGGGTGAATAACAAAATAGAACTTATCAACAAGTAGTCATCTTTAAGGTTGACAAACTTGTAGATATTAGAGCTTTTGAACATGTTTTTGATGGTGTTTCTTTGGTAGATCTTAGCTAAACTTATTTTCTACTTTTTGTCATGAAATAAACAAGAAAGTATTTTGTCTTATCATCTGCATTTAAAGAAAGAAGTAATGGCCAGTATGGCATCTAAATAAAAAAAAATAAGTTCAAATAAAGTTCTAACAAAAAGAAAGAAGTGGACAGTTTGATGATCATTGTCTCTTGGAAGAACAATGAGAAATGTAGTTGATTAAACCACATTAATTACCTTTTTGGGACATGTCAGTGCGAAAGGCAAAAAAAAAAAAGATTAAAAACAAATGTTGTCACCAAGTCACGTGGCTTGTAGTCAAATAACTAACTTTTGAAAGTTTACATCTTACATCAAATGATTAATAAAAAAATTAAAAGCTATTAAATTTACTTAAACACTCATATTCAACATATGTAAAGATGAGAAGTTTATTATTTATTTAATACGTTTTCAACTTGTTTTTATTTCCACATGGGTTTACTCTCTTATTACTGTAATAACCACACACATTTGTAATAGCAGAATTAGCTAACTGTTCTAACTCTCTCACCAAAATCATAATAGCATATTACTGTGGGTAATGACCCATATGATGGATTACTGCATATCCTAGTAATCAGTGTGTGACTTCCACAGTGATATAAGTAATCAGTCACATGTTGTCTGACTTTCCCATGCGCCCTTGACGCCAATTTTTCTCCACACAGCATGGGTGATTTGGCTGGGAGAAACGTTTAAGGGAGAAAAAAAGCCATCCTTGACATATATTTTTTTTTCATATGGGACAACTGCACGACTAAAGCTTTCTTTAAACTACACACTTCTTTTTAGCTATATCCCTTTGGAGAGCCCATATGAATTATGTAATAATACTCAACATTCATATGGGGTGTATTGTTATTAGATTTCGATAATTCAATGATGAGAGAATTGCTATTTCCCACAGCGATATATAAGAACATCACTGTCACAAGGGGTTCAACAAAGATTAATTATAAATTTAAAATTATAATCTATTAAGATCAAAAATAAAATAAATAATAATATCCAAACAAAACATTATATCAATCATTCACAAAATGTCTTTACAAGGTATTGTCAACACTTGTTTATCAAACACAAACTACACAAGCACTACTGCTAAACTAGCTTTAAGTCTTATTGTCATAAACCCATCCACTTGGAACATCATAGCCAGAATAGATCACAAAACTAGACTATTCTCCAAGAAAATCTTTGGCTCCAAATATGCTGCTTGTTACTCACTAGCTGTTTTAATATTCTCCTTAGGTTTAGTCAGAGACCATGCCTTCTTAAAAGGTTGTGTATTGGAACAACCATCTGTATTTGAATACTTATCCAAAGATTCCTTCTGGGTTCCTGTTCTAAAAGCTTTAGGTGCTGCTACCTTTGTCATTGGTCAAACTTTAAATCTTGGATCCATGTATAAATTAGGCATTGATGGTACTTACTTAGGTGACTACTTCGGTATTCTAAAAGACGAAAAATTAACTGGTTTCCCATTCAACGTCTGTGACCATCCAATGTACATCGGTTCTTCATTATCCTTCTTGGGTACTGCAGTATACTACGGCTCTCCATTCGGTGTTTTGGTCAGTGGTTTTGTTAGATTGGTTTACCAAATTGCTGAGCAATTCGAAGGTCCTTTCACTAACATGATATACGCTAAGAGAGATGAAGAAAGAAAGTTGAACTTAGCTGCTAAGGCCAGCAAGACTGAAAAGTTTAACACTAACAACACTAATAAGTTGGCTTAATTTTATGTATGATCTTTTAATTTTAATGACTGTAATTTTTTTTCAATATTTTGAAGCTAGATGTTGGTTAGACTTGTTTTGAGGAGGAAAACTGTAATAGTATAGGGATTGATTTAACGTAAGAAGAAATAGATCTTCATGTACAAGCTATTGAAACATATATTTTATTAATCCAATTTTATTAATACTATTTTCTAAAAAAAGTTGCTAAAATAATAATGTTTTAAGAACAAAAATAAATGTTGAGTTTTTTCTTCTGTTTTTTAAAAAGTACCATACCGTTCAACTGCTTATTACTTGTAAGTAACAGCAGACTACATCTCCAAACGTTAACATCATTAAATAAAAATTTTAAATTACGAATAACTTTAGTCACTACATAAAAAAAACATTATATATTGTATCAAACTGCCCCATTTCCTTATTTATCAATTGATTAAATCTCATTTTCAATTTTCAATTTTTTTAAAAAATATTGGTAGCGGTACTATCTTAACTCCGATATATAAAGAACTTTCAAAAAAAATGCACAATTTTTCTTCAAGAAAGTCACTGTGGCCAAGTGGTAAGGCGTTCCACTCGTAATGGAAAGAGCACGAGTTCAATCCTCGTCAGTGACAGCGCCACTTTTTGGCTTGGACCACACGTTTAAAAAGCGTGGTTTATTTTTTTTTGCTTAAACAAATGTGTTAAACTTTTCTTAATCAACTGTAACAGATACTAAATAACACCAAAAACATTCAAAGATTATTGAGATATTATAGATAATGGCTGGTTATTTCTCATTGAACAAGAACCTTGCTATTCTTACAGGTGCTTCAGTTGAACTAGCCTTGGATGAAAGATTGAAGTACAATGTTCTTTTACCGATCACAATTGTTATCGTTGCCATAGGGATGATGAAAAACATCATTCTAGGACTATTAGGTGGTGATATAGTGGAACAACCAAGACAAAAGTTTACCGAGCTACAAACCATACAAGAAATAAATGCATTCATAGCCAATGGGAAAGTACTACTGGATGAAAAAAGTTTTGAAATGAAGAGACTTCATTACCTTAATGTTTTAAAGGAAAAAAAGTTCTTTGCTGAGAAAGTTGAAAAGGAAGAGACTGAAAAGAAGGAAGATGCTGATCCTGCCCAAGAGCAATTCAATAACTCTTTAGAAGAATTACAAAAGAATACTGGTGGGATTAAACAAATGGCTATAGGAAATGCATTAAATTTCATACCCCAAACTGTTATTACTTGGTGGTTGAACCATTTCTTCACCAATTATGTCATAATGAGATTACCATTCCCATTGACTTTGAAGTTTAAGGAAGTTGTTCAAAATGGTATACAAACTAGAGATTTAGATGCCAGTTATACCACTACCATTTCTTGGTACTTTATTTTAATGTACGGATTAGATGCATTTTACAATGTTTTCTACTATAACAGAACTAAAGACATAAACGAGTTGAACATTTTGAAAATCCAAACCGATATGGGCAACCAAACTAATAACATGAGTGAAATGCAATTAGTCCAACAATGTGAAATGTTGGAAAAGGCCTTGGAAGACGATATGATTTATGATAAGAGTGAGGTGTATGGAAAGACCCTTGAGGATGAAATATTGGAAATATATGACTCCAACATTGACATAAACATTTAAGCAGTCTATATATATAAACTGAGTTTTTAATTGATTTAAAATAGAAGTGAACAAAATTGTTATCGTTGGTGAATTATAGATTTCTAATTATTTAGTAGACATGGTAGCGTTTGATAAGTTTCTTTTTTTTGCTTTACTAAAATTTGAATTCTCATGGGAAGAAAAAAGTGTTCTCAAGTAATTTTCATCATGTTGATGTGATGTTAAAATTATGTGATCAAAACCCCAAACAACAGCATCATTAACTAATTTTTATACCCTTTTCTAATATGCAGACTGTTATTTGTATTGGTATGGCAGGAAGTGGTAAGACCACTTTCATGCAAAGATTGAACTCCCATCTCCACACAGAAAAGAAACCTCCTTATGTTATCAACTTAGATCCAGCCACCTTGAAAGTTCCATTTGGTTGTCACATTGATATCAGAGACTCTATCAAATACAAGAAAGTCATGGAAAACTACGACTTAGGTCCAAACGGTGCGATTGTAACCTCCTTGAATTTATTCTCAACCAAGATCGATCAAGTCATGAAGATTGTTGAAAAGAGAGCTGATACTTTTGAAAACTGTATCATTGATACTCCAGGTCAAATTGAATGTTTTGTTTGGTCTGCTTCTGGTTCCATTATTACTGAATCTTTTGCTTCTCAATACCCAACTGTTATTGCATACATTGTTGATACACCAAGAAACCAATCTCCATCCACATTCATGTCTAATATGCTTTATGCTTGTTCCATCCTTTATAAAACTAAATTACCTATGATTTTAGTTTTCAATAAGAATGATGTTGTCAAGGCTGATTTTGCCATTGATTGGATGAAGGACTTTGAAGTCTTCCAAGATGCTATACTAAAAGATAAAGAACTACAAGGTGAAACCGGTATGGGATCAGGATACATGGGTTCTTTGATCAACTCCATGTCCTTAATGTTAGAAGAATTTTACTCTCAATTGGATTGTGTTCAAGTATCCAGTGCCACTGGTGCTGGGTTTGATGATTTCATGAAGGCTGTTAAGTCCAAGGGTGAAGAATATAATCAATACTATAAAAAAGAAAGAGAAGAAGCTTTGAAGAGGAAGGAGGAAGAAGAAGCCGAAATGAAGAAAAACTCTATGAATAAATTGATGAAGGACTTGAACTTGAAGTCAAAGGAGGAAAAGAAAGATAATGGTGCTGAGTCGGATTCAAGTGCTGAAGTTATCAGTGATTTAGAAGAAGGTGAAAATGATGGTATCATGTTCCCAGATGAGGAAGAGGAAGATATTGCCAACCCTTCAAGAGAATATACTTTTAGTGAAGATAGAGAAATGGGTGAAGTTAATGATAAAAACCCAGACTTACAAGCAATGTACCAAGAAGCCTTGGAAAGTACCGGTAAAGATATTAGTTCCGAAACTGCTGAGAATATTGCTAAATACATTAGAGGTTAGGTATATAGTATGTTAATATTAAAAATATAGAGTTACTATTTTGATAATGTTTTTAGTTGTATATGCTTTCTCTTAGCTCCTTGGTTAAATGTTTCGTACCGTATATGTTAACCCAAGAAGCAGGGGTCTTTAGCTTATCTTTTTGCAGACTTCCTATTTGTGACAACAGCTTTTCAGCAAGAATTAACAAGTAGTCACGAGCATCTACAGAATTGTCACCTTCATATACTAACATGTTTAAATATGAGATATCCAATTCAGCAGAAGAAGTACTGTTGAACAAAGAAGCCACTATTTTTAGTACGTTTGATTCAATTATAATTCTTTGTTGGAAACTGTCATCTTCAAATTTTAATATAGAATCGTTAAGTTGTGGTAATATCTCATTGGATTGGAAGTTTACATCAGCATATTGAGACTTTTGATTCTTTATGCTTTGATTTAGCTCGTTGTAATATTTTGTCAAAGATTCGTTCATCTTAGTGAAATATTCTTGATCTATATCTTTGTTGACTTTTGATACAGCAACTTTTAAATGAGCTGGCAATTGATATAAGTTATGATACTTTTCAGACTTCATCATGTCAATGTATGGATCAGATCCTGAAATGGAATCGAGTATTATAACTTTAGAAACTTTGTTGTAGAACTTGCTATCTTTGTTGAATAGTATTTGTTCAAACATTTTTTGGTAGAACTTCAGTTCAAATGGTGCAATAATAGGAGATCTTTGTTGCACTACTATGATTTTGTTTACATCATCTTGATATAATTCAACACCACTTAGTACTTTGTCAGTTTCAAATCCGGCAAAAGAGTGTAGTAAAACCTTAATGTCTGTGGAGAAGTAGTTTTCTATAAGTTTAAGACTAGAGTTATTTTCAAGAAATAGATCTGTACTTAATTGAGGTACATTACCAGCAGAAACCAAAGGTAAGATAAGAGTATAAGACATGCTTGTTGTTTTTTTGGTCTTTATAATTGGTTTTAATATCAAAGTGTTGAAAAGATTTTAAGGTGTTTAAATTTGTTGAGTGAAGGGATGAAAAATGGTGTTGTGGCACGTGCTTATACTCACGTGACCATCTTTTCTTTTTTTCGAAATCAAGATCTGAATTACACCCATTTTTACCAAGTTAGGAAATAACTTCTACAGCAGCAAAAAGCCGTTGCTACTATTTTTTTTTTAAAAAAAAGTCTAAAGGATCGTTAACTAACTTTCTTTCATCGTTTCGTTGTTAAATTTGCCTTCTTAACTGCAAAAATTCTAGATGATGGGGGACTATTTCACACTTTTTATAGCCGTACCTTTCAGATTAAGATTAGATAATTGACAAAAATTAAGAAGTGCAATTTGGAAGAAAAAAAAGAAAAAGAAAATTTTTCAGGTTTTTTTTTTCATTTTTTAAAAATAGTTATAAACTCATTGAATCTTCTATAAAGTAGTTATCAAAGAGTTAAAAAAAAAAGTAGAGCTCAATAGGTAACCAAACATCACTTATTTATAACCATATCACATAATGTCCACTTCTTTCGAACAACATTTCGTTGAACCAGCCGATGACTCCAACAACTTAGAAAGTCTAAGAGATGCCTTAGTCAACAAGAACAAGAAGACCAAATTAGCCATCAGATTCAGAGCCTTATTCAACTTGAAGACTCACGCCGAAGATTTCGCTACTGATAAACAAAAAGCTGATCTAGCTGTTGACTACATGGCCCAAGGTTTAATCAATGAACCATCTGAATTATTAAAGCACGAAATCGCCTATGTTTTAGGTCAATGTAAGAACTTACACGCTTCCCCAGCTCTGATTGAATGTATGTTAGACACCAAGCAACAATGTATGGTTAGACACGAAGCTGCTGAAGCCTTAGGTGCCTTAGAAGATACCAATGCCATCGATGCCTTGACCAAGTGTTTGAAGGAAGATCCAGAAGAAGCTGTTAGACAAACTTGTGAATTAGCCATCGCCAGAATCCAATGGGCCAGCTCCAACCTATCCAAGGAAGAATTATTACAACAATCATTATACTCATCCATTGATCCAGCTCCTCCTCTACCATTACAAGAATCTGCTTCTATTGAAGAATTACAAGCCTTATTAAACAACCAAGATTTACCATTATTCAAGAGATACAGAGCCATGTTCAGATTAAGAGACCTCGGTACTGATGAAGCTTGTTTAGCTTTATGTACTGGCTTCAACGATCCATCTGTTTTATTCAAGCACGAAATCGCCTATGTCTTTGGTCAAGTTGGTAACCCAGTTGTTGTTCCAACTTTGATTGAAGTTTTGAACAGAGAAAATGAAGCTCCAATGGTTAGACACGAAGCTGCTGAAGCTTTAGGTTCCATTGCCACTGAAGAAGTTCTACCAATCTTGAAGGAACATTTACACGATGATGACGATGTTGTCAGAGAAAGTGCCATTGTTGCCTTGGATATGTACGATTATGAAACCTCTGCTGAATTAGAATATGCTGTTAAGAATTGAAATAGGTAAAAGAAATTAAAAAAAAAAATTCAAAAGCATTATTACGTATAATTACAGTCATTGTTATTTTCCTTTTTATGTATCTTTAAAAATAAATAAGAATGTAAAGAGAAAAAATTCAATTGATTAATTTTAGATGATCTATAGACTTATTTTGACGTTTCAAAGAGTTAATTAGCAGATTGGCTTCTGTATTTGATCTTTAAAATCGGATATAAGTACAGTGAGTCACGAAGTTTAAGGAGCATCACCAATTTTTTCCTTCAAATTTTAAAAATTCAGAAACTTCTTATTGATATTGATAAGAAATGTTAGGAATGCTCAACCAAGAAAAAAAATTAACATTATCTACCCAAAACAATGAGTAAAGAATCTGTTGTTTTTGTTACCGGAAATGCTAACAAACTAAAGGAAGTTCAAAAGCTTCTAGCTAACGTCACCAAGTACGAAATCATTAACAAGAACTTAGATTTGGAAGAAATACAAGAAGCTTCCTTACAAGAAATTGCCAAAAAGAAAGTTTTACAAGCTGTTGCCTTACTACCAAAGGGACAAAGAATAGTAGTTGAAGATACTGCTCTTGGTTTCGATGCCTTAAACGGATTACCAGGTGCTTACATCAAATGGTTTTTGAAAAAGATAAGTTTAGATGATTTAGTCAAGATGTTAGAACCATTTGAAAAGAAGACTGGTGAAGCCATTACTACTATTGCATACAGTGACGAAAACGGAGATGTCAGGATATTCCAAGGTATTACCAAGGGTAACATCGTCTATCATAGAGGAAGTTTAGACTTTGGCTGGGATGCCTGCTTTGAACCATTGGCTGAAGAAGGTAATCCTGAAGGACTAACTTATGGTGAAATGACTAAAGAGTTCAAGAACGGCTTATCACACAGATCAAAGGCTTTCAAGAAGTTTGAGGAGTACTTGAAGAACAACTAACTTTGCACTTGATATAGTATATATGGCTTATGTCCGACTAACAATGAAAAATTTTTCTATACAGAAAAATTCCATTTGATTTTTTTTTTGCGTTGAACATTTCTTTTTTCGTCTTTCTAACACCTTTATACTAATGGATATTGATCTTAATTGTTCAGTGTTGGTTTTGTACCTTTTTGGAACAAACCAAAAACACACACTTACATCAACATAGTTTAGTGCATAATGAATAATAATGATGTTAATTTACTGCTTCAACAAATTATTCAAGCTATAGATTACGCAAACGATCCTACTAACACTAATGTTCAGTTGAAAAATCAAGCCGTTGACTACCTTTCAACTGTTAAGAAAAACTCCAACCCAGAAACCCTTATCAATGTGCTTCTGCTGATTTATAAACAAGATAACCCATTATACAAGTTTTTTGCCATTCAAGGTTTAACAGATTTATGTTTGATTTGTAAGGAGAAAAGTGATATAAATAGCTTGAATTTGTTAAAGCAAAATGCTATAGGCTTGGTACAAGATCCAGCTTTTGCCACTATCCCAGAGTTCATACAAAGCAAGTTTACTGAGTATCTAGCAAACTTATTCTATACAATGTATTCAAACAAAAATAACAACTTATGGAATGACTTCTTCAGTGATCTACTGAACATTTTGGACATCAACTCCGTTTTTATTAACAAAACCGGTTACTACAAGCTTTCCATATTTTTGAAGCTAACTATACAAATCAATACCATGATTGGTGAACAAATGTACAATACCACTGGTAACAAGGATGCTCAAAAGTTCCACAATGATTTGAAAGATTTCATGAGAATTAATGACGTTAAAATTTTATCCAATTTATGGTTCAAAATTTTAGCTGAAATCGATAGTCAAGATGATATTACAAAGCTCACATTGACAAACATAGGTTCTTTTATTTCATGGATTGATATCAACCTGATCATAAATGAAAACTCTATCAATTTGATTTTCAACAACTTTAAATCAAACACAGTCATTGCATGCTGTTCTTGTATTTCCGAAATTATCTCCAAGAAAATGCCTGCTGAAAATAAGGTATCACTTCTAGAGATGTTGAACTTGACAGAAAAGATTAAAACATTAATACAATTTGCATTACAAGACGACAATACAGAAATTCTTCTTTCACTATCCAGTTTGGTCAACAGCATTGGTATGGAATACTGCATCATTATAGAAAATAACAGTTCAAACTTAACCATAACTTCCCAAGTAGACAGTTTGATATTGAACAATGTTGTGCCGACTTGTGAAGAATTTTTGAAGATGACACTTGCTGATGACAATGCAGGTACACTAGAGATTAATATGAAGGTTTTCCCATTCATTGCCAACTACTTTTCATTTTTGAAAAAGAACTTTGCCATTGGTGGTAAGCCTGGTTCTCCTGTAAACTTGCAAAGTAAGAAATTACCAATTGATGAATTACATGTCAATTTCTTGAAGGAAATTATGAGCATACTACAATATAAAATGGTTTTGAACAAGGAATTTGTTGACTACACTTCCATTGACCTTGAAGAAATGAAAGAGTATAATGACAATTATAGAGACAAGTTAAAGAATTTCCAAGATTCTGTTTGTGTTGTTAACCCTCCTGTTTACTTGCAACATATTTTATCATATTTGCAAGTGGATGTAACTGCTGACCAAGAATGGATTATGAAAGAATTCTATTTATTCCAATTAAACAACTTTGCCGAATCTGTAAGAAATAACTTGATTGGTGTTACAAAGTCTGAATTATTTTCTAATGAAACTACATTAATGTTAACAAAGTTGTTGAAAAACATGTTAATAAATAGTAAGAACTTGATCAATGATAACAACAACGTGTTTGTAATCACCGAGTTCTTTGAGATTGTTGGAAGACATCAAAACTTTTTGCTGATCAAGGATCCAACAAATGGATTAGACCCATCGTCTTCAAGCGAAGAACTAATTTTGTTAGTGTTAGATTCATTCTTATCACCATTTGGTATTTTCAACACCAACCTACAAAATAAGTTTAATGCTTGTTCAAGTTTCAACAAGTTTGTCAAAACATGTAGACCATCAATAAACATGAGTCAACTAGTCGACATCATCAACAAAATGAAACCTGCTTTACAAATTGCAACTTCGAGAGCTGACCCAAGTCAATTGAACGCAGTAGCTGATAGCAGCATCAATAGTCACATTGTTAAACAAATATCAGATGCTGATGATGTCTTTGAGAATCAATTGAATTTGTTTGAAACTGTTGGGTTCTTATTGGGTTCATGCCCGGATTTAAATTACGAATTATTAGATTATGTTCTATCCCCATTATTCAGAGATTTGGAGACCAGTATATCCTCTGAAGTTAAGACTGTTGGATGTATTTTGAAAACTCATCATTTGCTGTTTGCCATAGGTAATTTGATAAGAGGTATTCATTCAGGTATCTTACCAGACAATTCCTACTTACACAACATTGAATTTAATGGTGAAAAGGTGTTGACAAATAATGTATTAATTGAGGTTTTCTCAAACATTGCCGAAGTTGTTTTGGTAACATTGCAATACTTTAGTAAATACCAATTAATCAGAGAATCTGCCAGATTTGTATTTGCAAGATTGTTAATCTTGTTGAATGTCAACTTAGGCACTTATGTTGACAGATTATTGACAATCTTCTATTCAACTAATAACATGGATACAGATGAAATTATAGAATTTTTATCATTTGTTGGTCAATTCTTCTACATTTTGAGTACCAAAGCAGAAAGCTTTGACATTTTGAATAAGATATTGACTCCTGTTTTCCAAAAGGTCTATGAAAAGTTGAATGATTTGGATAATGAAATTGGATTGAGTACTGCCACTGCTGCTAATACTAACAACTTGGCCACTACATCTAGCAACGAAAGTGTTGTTAAGAATGATGACATAACCAATTCCATGAGTAACAGAACTGATTCTTATAGAGAAAAGATCAAATTGAGAAAGGGGTTATTTTCTTTTATCCAAGGTTTGACCACTAATCATATCTCTTCATTATTGTCATCTGCTGAAAATAGCAACAGTTTATCAGTTATTATAAATGATTTGATAACCAGTATAGATAAAAACTTGGTTAACAACGAGCCTGTATTGATGAGAATGCAAATGAATGTTTTGATCAACTTCATCAAGTACTTTGGTATGGGACAAGCCATTGACGATGCTGATATTCACACTAGTAGAGTTGGTAAGCTTGAAGGATTGTTTGAGTTCTTAGTTTCCAAGAGTGTTAATTTATGTTTTGAAGTTCCATTTAAACCTGAATATGCCTTGAACATAGAAAAAGGACCAGGCAGAAATGTGGCTATAGACTTATCAAGAGTATTAAAAACATATTATAGAATTAACAAGGAATATTGTGAGAAAAACAACATAACCAGCAACAGCTTTTTGTTGTACTTAAGTGAAAGCTACTTCCCGCAAATTCAAATACCAGTAAACATATCCAACGACTTCATGAACAATTTGATCACACTAAACGACAAGCAATTTGAAAAGTATTGGATGGATTTCATCGGAAAAATGAAATAATTTTATTCAACCTCAAGAGGATGCTGATTTGCTTACAGGTTCTTATTATATAGAGATGCTAACCTTTTTTAATTAATTAAATCTAGTCGAATCTTGGCTCTGCGCATGTGACCATTTCCTAAAGCGGCAACGGGTGAAGATTTTTTCCCCTTTGCGCTTTGAAATGTTGAATCTAAAACTTCAAGTGTTACATGTACTCTCCTTTTTTTCTATCAGCAACGAAAGAATGAGTGGCACAAACACCAAACAATCACTTATACAGAGCAAATGTCAGGACTGGATATCCTTAACATCTTGCAATCAATCCAAGATCCAAACAAAAAATCTGGATCAAACGATAAGGACTCTGAGTCCATGAGCAACACTTCAAGCAATCAACATGAAAGAAAGTACATTCCTCCATCTCACTCTCAAGATCACCACAATATATTCAAAGTCATGAATGAAGTTAACATTCCTGTTCCTGAACTAGACTTGGATTATAAACCAAAAGGGTTTGAACATAGTTATTCCATAAGAGATGCTTATGAATGCAAACAAGGAGCTTTATCTAATTCATTACTCATAAAATTTATGAGAGATAATATTCCAAACAAGGATTTCTTTGCTTTAGATCCTTCTTTATATCAAGAACCACACAGTAGAAGAACAAACAACAATGGAAGAAATGCCAAGAACAAGAAGTTCCAAAACAAGCGTAAAGGAAGTGAGTATCCCTCTGGAAATGCATCAGGAAGTTCTAATAGAAGAGGCCAAGCTAGCGGTGGTCACAGAAATCAAATAGAAGATAAACCAGAAACAACTTTGGAAGAGACATTTGAAATGATGAAGATTGAAAAGGAGATTGCCAGTACTGGTAACAAAATGCAAGATTTCGAATTGTTTAAGCAAATGATGAGAGGTGAAAATCCAAACGGCAACGATAGAGGAGCTGATGACCAAGGTCCACCTGGCTTAACCGGAATGTTTGCTACAAGCAACATGGATGAAGATACATTCCAAGAATTGGAACCAGAAGGTGAAGAAGAGTCTGATAATGAAGCGTTTGAAGAACCAGCTACTCAAAAGG
This sequence comes from Hanseniaspora thailandica (nom. inval.), assembly GCA_030573475.1. Taxonomy (NCBI): domain Eukaryota; kingdom Fungi; phylum Ascomycota; class Saccharomycetes; order Saccharomycodales; family Saccharomycodaceae; genus Hanseniaspora; species Hanseniaspora thailandica (nom. inval.). Next base: position 10,630 of record JAJMDF010000004.1, on the reverse strand, counting down.
CTAGTAAGTATGCATCCTTCTTTAACGAAGACGAACAAGAAGAAGCACAAGAGGTTCACCAACCTTCTGTTCAAGATTCCAACAATTCTAGCAGATCTAAGATGTTAGACTTCTTAAGAGTCCAAGAAGAGAAGACCAACAGTAATACATCAGATCAAAGTTCAAATGTTATTACTCCAAGACAACCAATGAACAACCCAGCATTTAACCAACAGCAAGTTCCTCAACAACAAGTACCTCCACAGCAACAACAGCAAATGAACCCACTACAAGGAAATATGCCACCATACCAAATGATGATGCCACCAGGACAACAAATGAACTATCCACAAGGAAACGGTCAACAACATCCAAATATGAACAACCGTATGCAAATGCCATTCAACGGTCATCCACAACAAATGAATCCATACATGTACGGTGCCCCAATGGGAATGCCTCCACAACAGACAAATGGCCAGCAACGTCAAATGCCAAACATGCCACAACAACGTCAAATGCAACAACAACCAAATGGTCCACAAATGCCAATGCCAAACATGCAACAGATGCCAAACAGACAGCAAATGCCACAACAACAAATGCCTCCGGGTTTTATGCAAGGAATGCCATTTGGCAACATGCCCGGTAATGGTGAAAACAGAAATGTCCAACAGATGCCAATACCCCCATTCATGGATCCGAATTTCAGAATGCTTCCACCAGACCAACAAATGAGAATCATGCAGCAATTCCAGCAATCAATGAACAAGCATTAGTTCTTCTTTAGTTTATTAATTAAAGTTGATTATATATAAATCGTTTTTTTTATAAACATTTACTTAGTTGTAAAGCGAAGTTCATCAGTTGTATGTATTCATTACCACCATTGACCAGCTTACAATCTGTTTCAAAGAACAGCCAGTGTGCAACTTGATCATCCTCTTTCAAGAACACACCGTTGGTGGTGTCGGAGTATATGTATTCGTGTAGTTGTTGGATGACTATTTCACAAGAATAACCCTTCAACAGGAATTCCTCGTTGACAAATGTGGTTATGTTTTTGATGTTCTTGGTCTTCATGACTTCGTAGAATTCTCTGATCTTGTTGGTGTCTACTTTACCTGTAAGTTCATTAATCAATTCAATCGATACAGACTCTTTGGTGACACTGGATATCTTACTGGCGGATTGCAATAAAGTAATAGCTCTTCTTAAATCACCTTTAGAGTTTTTTAATATTTGATTAAGCACAGAATCTTTTTCGACTATGTTCAATCCTTCTTCGTCAGAAATGTATTTCAATCTATTCAAGGCATCTGAATCATCTAATCTGTTGAATCTGATATTTGTACATCTGGATTTCAACGGATCTATAATTTTGGTGACATAATTACAGACAATAACGAATCTTGTAACAGTGGAGTATAATTCCATAGTTCTTCTTAAGGCTGCTTGCGCATCTTTTGTCATCGAATCAGCTTCATCTAAAATAATAATCTTAAAAGGTGGACAAACATATTTTTCCAAATCAGTTTTATTTGGGTTGGATAAGGTTAAAGTAGCAAACTTCTTGATTTTATCTCTGACTATACTAATACCTCTATCATCGGATGCGTTCAATTCCAAGACTCTAGATTTCCAAAATTGTGATGATTGTGGTCCATAAAGTTGTTTAGTTAATGCCAAAATAGTGGATGTCTTACCAGTACCCGCTGGTCCATGGAAAAGCAAATGAGGAAGGTTATTTTTATTTAATTGAGATTTTAATTGTTTTATAACGTGTTTTTGAGCTGTAACTTCTTCTAAAGATTTGGGTCTATATTTTTCAACCCAAGGCTTGTCATTTTCCAAGGAAGCTTGATCCAGAGAGTCTCCTGATATTTTCTGTCTTTTGTGACTGTTAAAAAAAGAGTTAAGTGAGTTAGACATGATTAGTGTGTATGTTTTGTTGGGGGTTTTCCTTACACTTATTCATAACATTTTCAAATGTGGTTGAAACTTTTGAAAGAAACAGTTGGGAAGATTTTTCCCCCTTTGACGCGTCGCTTTTTTCTTCCTGATTTTAACAAGTCACGTGCAGTCCATTACTCAGCTAACTTGCAATCTTAGATAATTCCAACTTTTCAAAAATGAATTACTAAATCAGGAAAGAGATTCAATTGATTGACCTGACGAAACCACCACAAATACACACGAAATGTCAGATAACAGCTCAGATCAAGACATATTCTTCTCAGAAGATGAATTCCAAGGTAACAATTTAGCAACAAATTATACCAACAACGAGCATAACGCTCATTATAAACAAGGATACGTCGATGGAGTAAGCACGTTCAACAACGATCTTATACAACAAAACTGTGACAATACATTCAGACTAGGGAACCAACTGGGGTTCAAAATAGGTAAACTCGTAGGCAAAATACAGTACAAACTGCGCCATGATGAAACCAATATGAATAGATTTTTAGATAAACTTAATGTGAATCTCATATTACAAGAAAAGAACTTCGACAACGACTATAAGGAGTTTCTCAACGACGAATATATCAAGAATGTTGAGAAGGAATTCTTAGACTTTATAAATTTATAAATCTTACTTTTTTAATTATCTTTTGTTTTCTATATAAGGTTGCTCACCAGAATGAACACCAACCCATGAAGTGTTGACACAAGTTCTCAACATTTGTAGCTTCTTGAATCAACTTATCGACTTGGTCTTCTACTGACAAATTGTCGAATCTCTTGAAATCATTACCCAATAATTTGTCGTTGATCCTGTTCAAGACCAATGATGATCTAGCATTTCTCAATGATAACTTTTGTTTTAGATCCAATCTTGCTGCTTCCTTAGCTGTGATTTCTCCATTTCTCAACATATCTATAGTATTAATAGTTGGTAATTGTATACCAGTATGCAACTCAATAGTTTCTTGTGATAAATCGAACCCCCAATTGATCAATGGATCATAAGCAAAGGCTTCCAAAATAGCCATCAATGATTCTTTATTCTCTCTTATAACTCTCATAACATTCTCACAAGTGATTCTGAATGAACCTTCAACACCAGATACTTCCATGGCATAAGTCAACATTCTTGTCAATCTGAATGGAACCTTTTCAGGATACTTATCTCTTAAAATAGCAGCTTCGAAACAATCACCGAAATCAATGTGAACAACTTTACCTGTTATTCTGTGCAACATCAAATTTGAAGGATGTCTGTCACCCAAACCTAAGATGTATCCAACCATGGACATGACTGCCAATGATCTTGTGTAAGTGGTTCTTCTTTCTAACCAGGACTCTGAAGATCTGGACTTCAACCATAAAACCTTGTATAAATCTTGACCTTTGGTGTTTTGTAGTGCATATTCAAAGACTTCAACCTTCTCCAACAGTGTCAACATGTCGTAGTCTGGGGCCATTTGTACCATGATCTTGTGTTCCAAAGATAGTGGAATGTCCTTACTTTCTCTGTAATCTCTGATCAATAAATGGAAGGTATCAGAATTCTTGACCCAACCAATTAAACCAGCCTTAGGTGACAAAGATGTGGCTGAGAAAGTGTGGATTACTAAGTTTCTTTGGAAACATTCAGAATCATTGTTCAACAAAGTGTTAACCAAACCGAACAATTGCATTGCTAAATTGTCTTGTCTCAAATCTTCATGACCCTTCAAGGAGTATTGATACTCTTTACCGTTGTTACCTCTGATAGTCAATCTTCTTGGTCTTTGTTTAGAAGAAATGACTTCCAAAACAGGCTCGAAACAGTTAATGGTAACAACTTCTTGATCAGCTTCATAAGTACCTGGCAATACCAAAATCAAGTTATTAGCATCAAGCAATTTAGGTGATACTTGTTGCAATTCTAAAGTTTGTAATTGTGGCAATTGTCTTGAGATTCTTCTGAATACATTGTAATAAGTGTCCCAAGCTTGGTTCAAATTAGAAACATCTTTAGTTCTCTTATAATTCATGATCCATTGGTAAGCATCATTCAAGTCTCTAGCAAAACTGTTTTGGAATGCAATTTCTTTCAAAGTTTCAGGTCCCTTGTTCAATAACTCATGTAGTGGTTCTAATGTTTCAAACATCTTTTCAGTGTTGTGTTCACCAAAGAATTGTCTGGATGCATCTTCTAAACCTTCATACCATAATTCATGCCATAAAACAGCAACTCTGATCAACTCATGGGATACCATTTCAGCTTGCTCAATCATCAAAGGACTGTGGATTCTCATCTTTTCAATGATCGAACTAGCAGCTCTTTGTCTAGAAACAGAATCAGATTTAATAGCAACATTCAATGGATAAACCAATGCATGTGGATGAGTCTTACCCAAGTCAGAAAGCAAGGACAATAAAGCCTTGGAAACAGTCAAGTTTGGTTGATGTATTCTTGAAATCAACTGTGGAATAACAGCCAACCAGGTATCAATCTTGATTAAGTTGAAACCATCATAAATGGCTTGGTTAACATCAGAAATACCACCAAACGTGAACCACAAGGTTAACAATCTCAAAGTATCTTGCAATGAATTGGATTCGGATAAAGAGATGGAATGGAAGAAACCCTTGATTGCAGGAATAACATGTCTTTGGATCAATTCAGGAGTAAAGTTTTCTTGAATGTTTCCATCCATGTTGTTAAACATAGATCCAGTGTTGTTGTTGATATTACCATCAATCATTAATATCACATCTTCGTCGTCCTCGTCATCATCATTGTTATCGCCCTTCTCGTTATCATCATTCTCAGCATTGTTTGGTGCCAAAACATCAGACATTTCCATTTGGTTCATGGACTTTCTGGACAACTTTTCAGTTATAGAAGAAATAACCTCAAAGTTAGCCAAAGCCCAACTATGCCAAGCTTTATACCATTTATTGTCAAAGTGAGTAGCCAATAAGAATGAACCTAAAATAGCATCTGGATTTTCCTCAGTCCAGTTCTTTTGTAAAGAAACTCTCCATTCACCTTGCTTCATGAAACATCTAGCCAGCAATTTGGTGTATTGTTGGAAGTTATTTTCAGCAACTAAACTGTCTTCAGAAGTTGGTAATTGTTGTGCAATCATGTTACTTGGATTCAAACCTAGGTCGTGTGCCATTCTGGAGGTAAAGTTGATCAAGTATCTCAAAGCCTCTCTTTGATTGCCAGTAGCCCACATGAACTTCAGTTGAGCATAAACAACTGGTGGAGGAGCTCTAGCAGTATTGATTTCACCACCATCTTCCAACAAGGAGTTCAAAGCTTTTTGAGCCATTAATAATCTACCTGCCTTTCTACACAAATTAGCATATTTGATCCATACATCCATGTCTTGTTTAGGAGAAACAACCAAGGATCTTACCTTCAATATTCTTTGCCAGACATCAACATTCTTTTGAACACCAAAGATTCTCTTCTTCCAAGTGTTTCTAATAATTTGTTTCTTATCAGATAGAGTAGGTAGTTTCTTGTATTCCATGATTTCTTCCAATTCAGCAACCATTTGAGTTCTAACAACAACATTGTAAGATCTACTGTAAGATTCATTAACCAAAGCAGAAATCTCAGTGACAAGCAAGTCTCTAGCACTATTAATACATTTAGTAGCTTCATCAAAGTTATTATCATTCAAAAACAAAATAGCATCAAAGAACTCTTTATCTGGAGTGTGTGGTTTCATGACAGAAATGTATTTAGACAACACATTCCATTCACCCAATCCCCAAGATGCAGAAGCAGCCAATGGAGCAATGTTTCTTTGAATGTTGATAGGCAACATCTCCCACTTTTCCTCAGCCAAGTTGGATAGTTGTTCCCACTCACCTAAGGCATGGTAGGCCTTCATCTTACCCATCATGATCTCAATTTCATTACCTAAACCTTCAGCTTCCTTTTCTTCATAGGAGATCAATGCATCATCCCATCTTTGCAATCTTTCATACCAATTTTCTTTTAATTGTAAGTCGTGGTATTGTTGAGCATGTTTTAAAATACCAATAGCAGCATCAGTTTGATGTAATTGACTGTTGATGTTGATCAAAGATTCAATAGTCTCAGTGGTTGGATCCTCAATGAACTCCATTTCCTTGTAGTGTAAAGATTTAGCAAAAGCATGACAGTTTTGGGCATACTTACCTAACTTGGAGACAGGTATATCAAGGTTCTTTTCATCATGTTCCATGAATTCAATCAAGTTAAGTAAAACTTGATGGATTTCAGGAGGATTGGTCAATGAAGATAATGCATTGTTCAAAGATTTTAAGAAATCTTGTTGATTAGCTTCATATAAATCATCCCAACATGAACTGAAAGAACAGTTAAATAGTTCTCTGGCTAGTGGATAGTATATGGAACCTAGTGGAGCACATGCTCTCAAAGCTGGAGATGGTGATTCTTTTAATAATTGGATAGAAAATCTTCTTAGCCATTCTTGCCAATCTTCCTTGGTTCTTTGTTGAGTAGAATCCCAACAAACCTTTAGAGATTGTTGATTAATAGGTAGCTTTTCATTTGTAACATCAGTGTCAATCTTTTGTTTGTTAGGATCTTCATATTCCTTATCAACAATCAAGTTTCTTGGTAAAGGTTCATTATCCAACAATTTACTAACCAATTGTTCATAAATGTGATGTTGGATCTTGTGTTTGACTAAAACCTTGTTGATGGCAGAAACATATACAATGAACTCAGAAGACATTTGAATCAGCAATAGACACAAAGTGTTTAAGCATAGCTTGATGATATCATTTTCAGAAACTAAATTAGATCCGTTTCCGGAACTGGATGACTGACCGTGAGAAGACATTTGTTCAATGTTTTTAGCAGTAGTGGTGATAATTCTAATCAATGAATGAACAATTCTTGGTGACATTTCATTCAACTTAATGGATCTTGATAATTTACCAATAGTGACAACAACAACTTTTCTCAAAGAACCTTGATCAAATTCGGCTAGCTTGATAACAGTAGGGATAATCAAATGTGCAAACTCCTCCATGTTACTTCCAAAGACAACTAAGGATTTCAAAATTCTTATTGAAACAACTTTCTTAGTTGAAGTGTCATTAACCAAAATGTTCAAGAACAAAGTCAAAGTTATTGGCAAGTATTGTTTGAAGTCACCTTCAATAGCAGTTGACAAACTTTCAACAACACCCACAATAGTTAATTGTAGAGAAGGATTGTTGATTCTAGATTCAATGATACCAAAGATCAAGGAGACATATGGTCTGATGTGTTGTTTCATGATGCTAATGATTTGAGCCAATTGTTGGAAGTAAAATTCTAATAGAGTAGGACTTGTTGAGTACTTCATAGTTTGGATCATACCTGGAATAACATCTTTCAAGAAAATCACACACTTCAACTTCAAAGCATGGAATATGTGCATGATTGCTTGTATAGCAGCTGTGTGATGCATTGACAACAAAGGATCCTTGACAATCTTCATCAATGTACCAATGACAACAGATGGGTAGTATTCACTGTTGGAAGGAGAAATACCCTTCATTAACAAACCAATGTCCAATGATGGAGCATTTTGTTCATTATCTTGTTCAGCAGTGTTGATCTTTTCAAGATCTCTTTGTTTGTATGGATCTAATGCACCCAAAGTACCAATCAATCTAACAGTTTCTCTCTTAATCATTTGAGAATTTTCATCCTTCAAAGTATTGATAAGAATATCTAAAAGATCTGGATACTCGATGTAAGGATCAATGACATAACTTGAAGATTTAGCCAACTTACCCAATGCCTTCAATGCAGAATCTCTGGTGAATGGATTGGATTGATCCTTGAAAGAGTTGATAATCAATGGCATTAATTCATCAGAATATCTTAAAATGGCCTTACCTCCAACTGTAGTCAATTCACCAATAGCCTCTAAAGAAGTCGAACCAACAGAAGAAGAAGGATCTCTAGCTTTAGGCAACAATACTTCTAAGATAGACTCAATGTATGGTTTAGCTGTGTCAGCACTACTCTTGATTAAAACAGAAATCAATTTAGCAGATTCTTCTTTCTTTCTAGAGTCAGTTAAGTATTTCAACTGGGTCAACAATTGAAGTAAGATTTTTCTCAAATATGGAATGATATAAGCAGGATTGATGTATGATAGTCTACCAATGACTTGCATAACTTCAACTTGGATGACAAAAGATTCATCATTCAAAGCCATGAATAACAAATTAATATTCTCAGCTTGAGATAGCTGTGGATCAAAGTTTGTTCCTAGTCTTTTCAATACTTGTAGTCTTATGTCAACGACAGTGTCAGATAAGGCTAAAACAAGCAATTTACCCAAAACATCACTGACCAAACTTAAACTGTTCAAGGAAGTTTCTTTGCAAACAGGGTCTTTGGATAACAAATCACAAGATGTTAGAGCAGCGTATTTTCTAACTAGAGGATCATCATGTTCGATGTATTGGATGATAACTTTACTGACATATTCCGCTAAAGAGCAGTAATCACTGACAATGTCAATCATCTTGAACAGAGATATCAAAATTTGGATATCATTTTCATCAGTATTAGTTTCACCTGTTTTCTTCAAGTAGTCTTGATTTCTGTAATTTCTAGCTGCAGTTTCATTAAGCTTGGAAATAACTTTTGGTGAACCAGGGTACTTAAAAGATTCAGAGCTTAAGTTCAAAGAAATGATGTCTAATAACAATTCATCAATCTTGTCAGATAAAGAAGGGATGGTATCCTTCAAAGTTTCCAAAGTGGACTTCAAATGTTGACTTAATGGACACTTCAACATCAATGATAATAAATCTTTGTTTAAGTGCTTAGCCATTAATGAACCAGCTGAATAAGCTAGTTTTTCAATACAATAGAAAATTCCCTTTTCATAGATCTTTCTGTTCTTATATTTCACTTGTAAGGACAATCTTATGTTGGATAAGATCATAGGCAAGTAGGAGATAATATGATCAGAAGTCTGGATGGCCATGTCACCGATGGATACAAAAATGCATGCCTTGTCAGAGTTTAATTGTTGCTGACTGACCATCAATCCTCTAGTAATATTATTGTTATTTGAACTAGCGTTTTCTTCAATGGTATTGTAGGAGAAATCATCAGCATTCTTTAAAATTTCTAAGTAGAAAAGCATAATGTCGTCAAACTTAGTTTCTAAGAATACCTTTGGAGAGAAACTCAACAACAATGGGAAAGTCTTATAAACCTCTCTTCTGACCAAGTCGTTTTTGAAATTTTTGTATCTGATAGTGTTTTCATAAAAAGAGTCAAACTTGGATTGTAAGTAGGTAGGATATTTTAGTAATTCCTTGTAACCTAATAAAGAACCATGGATAGTCTCATCTGTGTTCAATTGGAACCCGTAGTTACAACCTTTGAATAATTTCAAACACCATGATTTGGTCATCTTTTGATCTCTTGTATCCAATATGTGTAGACACTTTCCTAAAGTGATAGAAGCTTCCAATCTAATGTTATAGTTGTTGTCTCTCAAAGCTCTCCAGATGTTATCCAAGATGGAAGTGACATATGGGTATAGTAAGTAAGGAGAGTTGAAGGCAATACTGTTGATAAGCAAAATAGCTGCATTCTTTTTATATTCTTGTTTGGAATTAACTTGAGTAGATTCTTGAGATGTGGTCAACCATTCTAAACAGTTTTTGATTTCAAAGTCTACAAACTCAGAAGATATAGTTCCACCCGGGTTACACAATTTACCTATAACTTTGGCTGCTTGTTTCATAATGTTCAAATCGTTGCTAGGAATTAAGATTCTCAAGTAGTTAGCCAATCTAGATATTTGGTTAGGTAGTTCATCGTTGGAGTTGTAAAAATCTATCAATGTATCAACAGCTAAGATACCACCCAGTTTACTCTCAGAGTCATTTGAATGTATGAGCTCAAATATTTGGTTGTTAATAACATTTAAAAATCTTTGGAAATTTTGTTCATTGGTGTATTCCTTTTGAAGAACTTGAATAAGTGTTTTCAATTCTATCTGAGCTTGCTTCTTGTCTTTGTTATTGCTGCTGGCAAACTTTTGAAAGATGGAATTAATTAAAATATCACTTTTATTGCTAACAACATTGTCATCGTTGATGTTGGTGAAACCAGTGCCATTATTGTTAGCATTAGGGTCAGAATTTGCAGCCCCTGTTAAATCGTCATCAACGTTTATAGAGTTAGGAGAAACATTGTTGTCATTGTCATTTTGTATATCTCCGGAATTGTGTCCCTTTATTCCTAATAAAGATGTCATACCAGTATGATTCAAGACTTTATTAGCATAGTTTCTACCAGAAGTGAAATTTTGTCTATCATTGTTTTGATTGTTGTTCTTGTTTGAGAATAGGTTATTTGGATTAAGTTTATGAGTGAGGGTATCCGCATGGTTGAAAAACTTGTTAGAACCGGTAGCATTATTGTTTATATTGTTTTGATTTAGCTTTCCATGGGAAACATTGATTGAGTTGTTGTTTAATATGATGTTATTTATAATCATGGCATTGATGGAGTTTGCTAGCATGTCGTAATCAAATTGATCATCGCCATCATTGCTGTTGGAGAAGTAGTTATCTTTGTTTGCATAGTAATCGTCGTCGTTGAAGTTGGTATAGTTAGAGTACTTCTTTTTATCTATATTTTCATTAGCAATCATCCTTT
>JAJMDF010000003.1:0-105687 GCA_030573475.1 Hanseniaspora thailandica (nom. inval.) | reverse complement strand
TATGTTTTTTCAAGTCATGGGATCGTTTAAACTTTTTAGAACATGTAACACACTTGAATTTTTTCATTGGAATGTGGACCATCAAGTGAGAAATCAAGTGTTCTCTTTTTTTGGTAGTTAAACTTTTACAAGCACCCCATTTACAAGTATATTCTTGGTCTTTGGTTTTATGTTTGATGGCATGGGAATCGCAAACATGTCTGTATAATAACTCTGAGTTTAGAAATACAATCATACAGTCTTCCCATTTACAAACAACTGGTTGGTTACCTGAGTCTGAGTTATCTCTTTCAACGTTTTTTGAAAAGCTTTTAGACTTTGATGAAGCAGATTCAAAAGGATGGTATGAGCTGATATTTGAAGAAGAGTTGTTATTCTGGAGAGACATGAGAGAAGAGACATCAGGGTACTTCATAGTGTTGAAAGAGTTCATTGCTGATTGGTATGGATAGTTCACTAAGTTATTACAAGAAGATAGAGAGAAAGTAGAAGAAGCAGCTTTTTTTTTTCTGCTCTCCCCCTCCATAAATAAACAGATGGGAGAGAAAAAAGCTTCTTGTTTTTTTTTGCTTTGGGAAAGATTCCTTAGAGAGAGAAATTGTACGGCTTAAAAAAAAAAGACTAAACAGAGATTTTTATAAGGAGGTGGATTGAATTACCTTCTTTTATGGGTAATCTTGAGTAGAAAGTCTTAGAAAGTAGATTGTACACAATGGCACTTTATTCTTATACGATACTAAATAATCTACAATAGATCATTCAGACACCAACCACTGTAATACAAACTGCTATCTTAATGATGCTGTTCCATTGGCACCTAATAATCATGTACCATTCCTCTTAAGGACATCGCCGATTTTTTTTTTTCAATAACCTTCCCATTGTCTTTTGCCAAACAATCCTTGTAATTTTTTTTAAGAAAAAAAAAAAAATGTCTTGTGGAAAATCAACTCTTCCACGGGTTAATTCTTTTATTATTATTTTTTATTATCCTTCTTTGGGAGAAAAAACCCCCGGTATATAGTTTTTTTTTTTTAATCCTTGTTCACTTGGTCAACTGTTGTTGTGCTCATGTTTACAACTTTTAATGCCCCAAGACTTTGTCTTCTTGGCACTAGCTCATCCTCATCCTCATTCGTATATACATCAAACCCTGATCCTTGCTCATTCTCACTAATCATGTCGTAATCCGGTATGAACTCATGTGGTGCATCTTCAACATGATTCATGTTCTTATGTTCAACATTGGACGACACATCAGAATCAAACTCTTGGAACCCTTTCAATGCATTGTTCACAGCTAAAGTTCCTGAACTTACTTTCGCATCATTCTCAACCGAATCTCTTAAATTTGCTTGAATTATTTCATTATAAGTCTTTTCAAATTCATCTTGCTTCTTACTCTCTCTACGTGGCTTAACAAAAAAGAAGAATAGACATAATAATATTAATAAAACTATTACTAAGGCAACTACAACAAATGTTCCTGCCACTTTCCCTTTACTTTGCCAAAATCCTTTAGATTTTCCTCCTGATTTGTTATTATTATTGTTGTTATCATTATTAGGCACAACAGTTGTTGATACTACTATAGTCTTATAAATAGATTCAATTGATTGTGCTGCTGCACTGGTTACTTCAGATCCATTCGCATCACTTGTGGTATGTGTAGATGGCATTATTGTTGTAACATCAATTGAAGTAATAGTTACTTGGTTTATAGAACTACTCTTAGCTGAACTTGATGCTAAAGAATCTACTGTTTTAGTTACTGTTGAACTTGATCTACTTGATGGCTTAATTGTGGTTGTACTAGATGAAGAAGTAGATGATGATGTAGAAGACTCACTTGAAGTTGTTGATGATTCACTAGAGCTGCTTGACGCTGTAGTACTTGATTCACTAGAACTGGATTCACTGGTCTCACTTGAAGCAGAAGAAGACTTAGAAGTTGTACTAGATATTTCACTTGAAGAAGATGAAGATGATGAACCTGAAGAAGTAGTGCTAGCTTCACTGGAACTACTTGTAGTACTACTGCTATCATCATCACTGGCATAAGAAAAGGAAGTTGCACTTGATCCAGCAATGTAATCATTGGCCACCTTCAACCATCCGTAGTAGGTTGTTCCGGACCCACAGTTCTCTAGCTTATATCCTGGACAGTTCTCATCACACTTGCTCACTGATACTGTATTTTGAGGGTCCTTGTTAGAGCACCAACACTTTTCTTGTTGAACTATGGCAAACTTGTACCCTTGACATTGAGACATACACAACCCATTAGACATGTATATGGATGAAGATGTACTCTTGGCACCTGATGGCAAATCAGAGTTACAATAATCTTGGGTCAGCCCAATGACTTGTTTAACACAGAGTAGTAACAAAAAGTATACTTTGAAGAACATTTATAAAAAAAAAAAGAAGGTGTGTTTCTCTGGTAGTATTAATAGCAACAATCAAAAATAATTATCCAAATAACAAACTATGGTTTATACTATTAAAAATTAAGGGTTGTTTAACGAATGCGTATGTGTTGTTTTGTTGGTTGAAATGTTAATTGAATAATTCAAAGAAAGGGTATTTAACTTATTCTTATGTTGATTATACTTTGTAGTTGTTTTGGTTGCTTGTGATTACAATATAAAGTTATAAATAAACCAACAAGTGATGGTATCGAGCTACTTTTTTCTCGAACTACGTTTAAAAATAAATACATGCAAAAAACAAGGGTAAAAAAAAATTTTTCCCGCTAAAATGTACAGTACCTTCTAAGGAGTTGTAATGTTCGGGTATTACGCCTGTGTGTTGACTCGTTAGTTAGTGTTTTGTAGAATAAAGTTGGATATATTCATATATAGCATAAGAAGGAAGTTATTTTCTTCGGTTTGACCTTTCAAATGTTTGTTGTTTATCAGGGAAAAGTCGATCATGATGAATCTGGTGGACTTTGGACGGATGTGGCAAATTTTTTCCTCTCAATCGGACTTAAGGCTGGTTGAGCCTCGGTATGCCGAACATGTAATCCATGCATGTGACTTGTGTTTGAGATTGTTTCAACAAAGCATCTAGATTTTGTTACAGAATTATCATTGAATAATAACACACCTTTATTGTTGGTGTCAACAGTGTATTTACAAATATAAAAGCTTTTAGTTATTATCCTTAACAGCTTCATGCTATCTTCTTTTGTAGGTAAAGACAAAAAAGAAACGTGATTGTATGGGTATGTTTTATCTTAGCCGGTAAAACAGCCACGTGACTTTGACGACCAAAATCGTACAACCTCCATTTACCCTCACCTACATAAGCTCAATCTTTCGCCAAATCATTTAACCAGAAATTATAAGAAACAAACACCAAAATAACTACATTAAAACGTCCATATTATTATGTCAGATATATCTAAATCTAAACAGGGTAATAATGAAACTCTTAGTAGTTTAAAAAAACCAGAATATAACATAAAACCTCATGAATCTACCAAGTCTAAAACAACCACTAATTCAGAGAGAACATCTTCATCCAATTATCAAGTTCATCATATGCATCAATACAAGAAACTCCAGAATTATGAGGATTCCATGAAATTTAAGAGAAACATAATCAACGAAGTAATTCAACTCATAAAAGATAAAGATCACAACAGCTTAGCATACATGGCCAGAACATGTGGGATTCCTCCTCAATTGAGACACTTAGTATGGCCAATTCTTTTGAAATACCACCCATTTGTGATATCCCCAAATATAATGACCAACACACTTGAGTTCAGTATTCATCATGACGAGATGAATGCCAAAGAAGAGAGTGATAACACCAATAATAGAAAAAAGTCTAACACTTCAACTCATTCAGATGTTTCAAATAATGAACATGCCAAAACACATAATATTAATTGGAATTACAAGCCGGAGACTAAAGATAATGAGGAGATATTGAAAATGATACAGAAGGATATTAATAAGTACATAATGGTGGAGCATAAGGATACAGATCTGGAAAAGATTGTGATTGATTGTATTTTGAAATTCTTAGCCAAATGGGGAAAGATATTCAAGTATGAATCTGGCTTGGTATGGGTATGTTTATCCCTCATGGAATGGTGTTCGCCATATGAGTATATCAAAGAAACTCCTTGTTTGAAAGTATTACCTGGAAGATCATTCTACAGATCAACACATGGTCATTCCAGCAAGAAGAATAGTAATACTAAAGAGTCCCAAGTGGATGCCAATAATGAGAAGTTAGAACAAATAAGTAGAAACTTATTTCTTGAATATCCAATGACAGAAGGAATCAAAGATCTTTACGAAAATAACGAGTATAATTTATTAGCTAAGAGAACTGATATTTTTTCAGTTTTTGAAAAAACACTATTAGTATTCCTTCACTCGCCTGATCTTAAGAGCATTATCAACAACAAGGAATCAAGATTATCCCAAGATTATTCACCTGTCATCAGTGGAGGTGATTACAACTTCAACCAAAACTTGTTTTACAAAATCTTTGAAGATTGTTTTCCGGATTTGTATCAATCTTTCCAAGAACAATTATCTGATGTTTTGAACACCTCCCAAAACTCATGGATATCTTACTGGATCAAGTTTGGTGCTGTAAGAACTTTTAATAAATCAGACAGAGCTAGGTTGTGGGATATGATGTTTGGATGGAGGGCACACCCATCCAATTTGGATTTCTTCTTGAAATACAAGAATGATAATTTAAAGTATACACATTTCTACAACAATGAAATGCCTATGAAATGGACTGTGCCGCCAGAAATGGGGGAATTATCTTTCAAACAACAGATAGACAAGTATTGTAATTTGAATGAGGATTATTTCTGGTTTCCAGATTTGTCACAAATGAAGTTGAGTAAGTCTACTTTGGATTCTTACATTTTTCAAGAATTGTTGAAGAGAAATCAACAGGATGTTACTGAAGAACAAGTTGATGCAGATAAAAAGATTGAGAATTTAGATAAGAAAGCTGAAGTTTTGAATAGTTCAAGAAAGACAAATCAATTTTATTCATATTCTTTAATTGATTTGCACACACAGCTGATTTTCATATGTTTAACAATTTTACAGAAAAATGAATTCAAACTATTGGAATATGAGGAAAGAGAAGTATTAGAATTCTTAAACAATGTACCTATTTTGTCAAAGTACGACGACTTGATGTACAAGAACATTTCCCAATACAATTTTGAACTTCCCCAACCTGCTGAAGTCAGAACCGCCGACTTTTCCGATAGGGATTCATTATACTCCATTAACTCTGAAACTGAGATATCCAATTTAGGTACCCCCAGTCACAGATTGGACACCTTCACTTCCACTGATCAGTTTTACACCAGTTTACTCTCCCCAACAACATCTTACCACAACTACATCCCCAACCCCACTGCTGGGGGTTTAACACCTGGCGTGGGTACTGACAATGAATCCCTATCCAGTGATGTTGATGAGGTCAAATTAAAAACGGCCCCACCAACCACACCTATTAAACCAAGTTTGAGAACTCCACAAGGCGGTGAACATCCATCTTCAGCATTGAGTAGACCACCGAGTGTACAGAATAAATTGAAACAGAACAAGCTCCCAACAGGAAGAGGGAACAAGAAGATAGAATTTGGAACTGATGATAAAACTTTGCATTCATTCAATGAGATCATGAGCGGGGGTGGTGATGTTTGGCGGAAATGGGCATACCACGAGTTAGAACAGAGTAATGTAGGTTAACAAAAATAATCATTTTTTGGCATGATGATAATGAGTTGGATGAAAAGAAATGTATGTCAAGAATTGAGTTTGTAGTTTTGTACATTATTACTATTTTTGATTAATGAAAAAGTTTAAAGTTTATTTATTTATTTTTTTTTTTGGGAGGGAGGATAATTGATTAAATCCATGGTTATATACGCCTGAACAAAAAATCTTATTGATTAAACCTTAGCTGAGTTTTTGGATAACTCATTTTTCTTTTATTCAAGAAATGTACATAACAAAACCCCCACAGTCGATGGCAAGACGGGTTAGGTACTACTGTTTTGGCGTATTCCATACTCTGGAAAGCCGTCGTCAGGTGCAACAAAGGTTGATGGTGAAAGATATTATTGACAGGGAGTTTCATAGGAAAAAACATGAAGTGTCTTTGCCAAATGTGAGATTGTTGATCATGTTGTGTAATGACTTTTATGATAATGGTGTTTGTGGCATGCGATATATCACTAAATACTACTATGACCAAAAACAAGATTTGAGAAAATTTGTTGTAAACCATGAGTTTTTACAATTAGTGATGTTATTCTCAATGGTAGTGGTCAACGAAGAGATTAGTAATAAACGCAGTGAGAGAAGATGCAAGCACTTGATAATACGATACTTCGGTAATGATTTTTTGGAGATTGCAGAAAACAAGGAATTGAGAATACAGGCAGGGATTAGCAAGAGTTTCTTTGATGAGAAGTTTGGCTACTTGATGAGCTTGTTGTTTGATAAGGTTTTTGTGAAACAGTTGAGAGAGAAAATTGCTGATATCAGAAAGAAATTTAGAGAAAATTTAGTATTCAGAAAGTCAGTTTTTGAAGCGTGATTAACCTAAGAGTAGTTGTCAACGTCTTTGTAGAGTAAACCACCCGTAACTATAGTCTTGCTTATATAACAAAATAATAGAACATGTTTAATTAAACTTTGTTAGGATTTTTCAAATCTGATAAAGACACAATCTTTTGAACATGGATGGATATCATCTACCTTCAAAAGGATATAAGCGCAAATAATCATGAAAACATCAATCTATCTTTTCCATACATCTATGAAAAAACTTATCTTAACTGCTGGAATTAAGGCAGATAGATGAAACATGTCGGGCCATACAATTCCACCACTTTGCCCACGAGGGAAATTTATCAACTGAGTCAGCCCGTATGTGCGTTTAACATAAACGTGGGACAACAATCTTTTATTTTTTCTAGAAAAAGATGGAAGCTAAACCCAATACCTTCACAGTCTTATCTTTCCATGCATGTGACCTTCTGCCACTTATCCCATGAACGTTAATACCGCAGACGGTGTTGTCAACCACCACTTAAAGACTGACAAGTCCGTGTGGCAAAATTCACAGATGACCACAGAAACACATCATTCGCTGATGTCTGTGTTAGCAGAAAATCCTATAGTTTTTTAAGGGGCGGAAAATACACACGCTGGTTTTGGCGTGTGGGAAAGATAACAGATTTGTCCTTAATTAATTAAGCGTTGCTAGAATTTTCCGTTTAACCCTCTCACGTAACTTTTTTGTCCTTTGAGAATAAACACACACTTTTTTCTTGGTCATATATAAAGGGCTGGTGTGTGTGTTTACCATAATTTCCTTAGCCGTTTATCATTTCTACAGTTGATATTCTTAAAGTGAAAGAAAGTTAAAAAATATTAAAGTAGAAGGATTAGAAGAATAACCAGAAACTTAGTAATATAATACTAAATATAATAACTTATAAAACACATACACTATGCAAATCTTTGTTAAAACTTTAACCGGTAAGACCATCACTTTGGAAGTTGAATCCAGTGACTCCATTGACGCTGTCAAGTCTAAAATCCAAGATAAGGAAGGTATTCCTCCTGATCAACAAAGATTGATCTTTGCTGGTAAACAATTGGAAGACGGTAGAACCTTGTCTGACTACAACATTCAAAAGGAATCCACCCTCCACTTGGTCTTAAGATTAAGAGGTGGTGCTTTATAAATAAAAAGCCAAGATTTCCACAGTAAAATAAAAATGTAATAGAGTCAGCAGCAAGTTTTTTACGATTGTAACTGACTCTAGTTGTTATATGGTTATAACAATCTAATGATCCCAACTGACTACTGTTTTTTCTTTTTTTTCTTTTTTATTATAACAAAAAACAGTTTATATCTAATTATTATATATGCTTGTAATTTCTTTCTAATAACACCCCCAATGCTTCATACTTTTCTTCAAAGTGTCCATAAACATTCTTTACACTTTGTTTATTACCTTTCCAATTCTCTTATCTATGCGTATGTGTGTTTTTCCCTGTTTAAGAAAAAACTGCCAAAACGCGCTTATCATGTGAGCCGTACGTTCTTTTTTTTTCTGAGGCTAACGTTAACACACAAAAAAATTCCCTTAACGTTTCATCTCTTGTCACTAGCTTATCTCCGATTTTGACAAACTACAAACAAAAATTTTTTTTTAAACACACACACGTAATCTGTATCACACTTTAAGTATTATTTAAAGGTTAATTGTGATTGCAAGAAAAGAGTGAATAAACACCAAAAAAAAACAGCAACCACATAGAAATTCACAATGTTAGAATCATTTGCTGCTACTTTCCTAAACAAGTTTTTAGGATCATATGTGGAAAATTTTGATGCCAATCAATTAGAAGTTGGTATTTGGAACGGTGATGTTAAACTTAAGAACTGTAAGATCAAGAAGGATTGTTTGGATAGTTTGGATTTACCTATTTCCATTGAACAAGGGATTTTGGGTAACTTGACCATGCAAGTGCCTTGGTCCAGATTGAAGTCTTCACCTGTGAAAATTGAAATCAACGATATTTATTTGTTAATTCGTCCTAATTCATGGGAGAATTACGATTCAACTGAGGCTGTCAAAAGAGAGTTTAATAGAAAAATGAATAAACTTAAGGAACTAGAAATGATTAATCAAAATTCTTCTGCATTTGCTGAAGGTAATACCAATGAGGAAGATAAAGAAACTGCCAGAAATGATAAAAACTCAGATGGGTTCACAACTTCTTTGATTAATAAGATTGTTGATAATGTTCAAGTTTCTATTAAGAACATACATATTAGATACGAAGACTTTGATTGTGTTTTCTCAAGGGAACAAACTACTATTGGTATCTTTTTACAAAATTTATCAGCTTCTACATGTAATGAAAACTGGGAAGAGGTATTCATTGAAACTGTTAAAGATATTTCAAGAAAGATAGTCAACCTAGATAACCTTGGGTTTTACATAAAAACTGGTATTAACACAGGTGATAGTCTACTTGATGAAGATGTTGACGTTTTTATTTCAAGATTCAGAGAAACTGTTGTTGAGCCTGTTTTGATTGAACAATTAATCCATCCTATTTCAGGTGCCTGTAAGCTGTCCATAAACAAGAAAGGATCAACTAAAGAAAATCCAAGATTCAAGGCAGATTTAGATTTTGATACAATTGGGTTGGAACTATATGATTCTCAATATCAAATTTTACTAGACATAATGACCAACATTAAGAGATTCAGCAAGTCATGGAAGTTCAAAGATATCAGACCACAATCCAGAGTAATGCAAAATCCAAGGGAATGGATGAAATATACCATCAACTGTGTCCTAACGGAAATAACCGACAAGAACAAACAATATACCTGGGAAAACATGCAAGAGTTTTCAAACCTAAGAAGAGAATACATAGACTGCTGGAAAAAGAAATTACTTGCACAAAGAGATAATGTTATTGTTGTCAAAGAAGTCGTTGACAAACTAGATGAACTTCATAAATCTTTATCTCTTGATGATATTATGCTATTCAGAAGCTTGACCAAAAAGCAAATCCTTAAAGATAGAAAACTAGCTGCCGAAGAGAAATCCAATGAAAGTATTGGCAGCTCACCATTGACTGATGACAACATAAATGATGAAAACATGGTGACAGCTCCGGAAGAACCTATACAATCAGCACAACCAAAAGGATGGCTTGCGTCTTGGTGGGGAACTGCTGATAATGGCAAATCAGCCCAAGATTCTCTAGAACTTACTGAAGAACAGAAAAAGGAATTCTATGATGCCATTGAATACGATGAGAATAACAACAAGCCACATAACAAGAACATTGCCAAGGATGTTATCACCCTAAATGTGACCAATAACATTAAATCTGGGTTCTTAAGATTAAAAACTAAGGCTAAAAATGAAACTTTATCTGAATTTACATTTGTTGGTGCCAAGACCAGGTTTTATCAAAAGCCAGAATCATTTGGCTTCAATTTTGAGTTGAACTCTTTCTCCATCATGGATAAAAGCTCTTCTGCTACATACAGTAACATTGTCAAGTGCAACAGTGTTTTAAATGACAACACCGAAGCTGTTGATGATTTCTTCAAGGTTTACTTTGAAAAGAATCCTATTGACAAAGTCGATGCTGATTCTGCATTAACTATCAAGTTGAACACCATGTCGATTTACTACAATCCTCATTTCATCAAAAAAGTTGTTCAATTTTTCAACACTAGTGATGAGTTGCATGATACATTATCTGCTATTATTGCTTCTGCTGGAACAACAGTTGAAGGATGGACACAACAAACAAGAATTGGGTTGGAGTCTGTGTTGGAAGAACACAAGAACATTGACTTGAACTTGGACTTGAAAGCTCCATTAATCATACTTCCAATAGACTCTAACAAATGGGATTCTGCTTGTGTCTTATTAGATGCTGGTAACATCAAGATCACATCTGATTTGATTTCAAAATCTATCATTGAGAATATCAAGAATTTATCAGTTGAGGAATACAATCATAAAGAAAAGGAACATCCTGGTGAACTTGAGAGATTCATGTTTGATAGATTTAAAATTAATTTGTCTAACACACAATTGTTAGTTGGTCCTGATATCAAGACCACAATTGAATCTTTGAAGCAATATGAAAAGGGTACCAAGAACAACTGGTCTGTTATCAATAACTCTACTTTAGACATTTTATTTGATGTTTCCATCTTCCCAAAGGCCTTGGAATACTCCAAATTTAAAATTCAAATGGTTTTGCCTCATTTGAACTTAGAGTTGAGTGATTATCAATACAGAATTTTGTTACAAGTGGCTCAAGTGTTTGGATTTCAACCAACACCTGACGACGAAGTTTCTGCAGGTCAACTAAACATGCACACCAATAAGTCCATGCAAAAGTTCTTGAAAGATACTAAGGAATTTTTATCCAAATTAAGCAAGAACCAGTTGAAACAAAAACAATTTGAGATGAATGTTGAAGTTGGTGAGGTTTCCTTAAACTTGAAAAAGAGAATGAACTTGGAACTTGATGACTTCTTGTTGATTTCATCCATTACTGGTTCTAGCATGCAGTTATCTGTTGATAAGTATTACAACTACATGGACGTTCAAATCATCTTGCATGAGTTATTATTGACTGAGAATACTACAGGCCAACTGAAAAAAATGTTGTATTGCACTGATGGTGAGAAAGATCATTCTTCTGACTTGTTCAAGGTTGCTTATAAGAGAGAACAGAGAATAGTTCAATATAATGGGTTTTTGATTGATGTTTATGATCAATTTGTTGATATTGGTATGAGTTCATTGGAGTTAAACTTGAACAGCTCTTCTATATTTAATATGTTGGCTTATGTCAGAAATACTTTCACTGATGTCAGCAATGCTCCTATGCCAACTGATATTTTAAAGCATAATGATGATTCCAACAATGAAGAGTCTCCACAAAAAATGATTGTCAACTTTGATTTAGAAAAGATTAATTTGATATTTGAGGAAATGGGCGATGAAAAAATTGCTGCTCTATCCTTATCAAACTCTTCTTTGTCTGTTTACATGGTTCCTGAGAAGATGAAAGTTAGTGGTAAGTTAAAGCATTTGGAATTAGTTGATTTGATTTATGCCAATTACAATCCTGAAATTAGAAACTTGATATCCATGGTCAATTCTGATGGTTACTCTGAATTGAAGTATGAAACTTTTGACTGTGAAAACTCTGATTCAGACATTACTTCTTCTTTATACTTGAAGACATCTTCAGTTAAGGTCAAGTTCATGGAACAATGCTTTGGTAGATTGGTGGAATATTTCAACAACTTACAAAACATAAAGTCTGTTTTTGATAAAGCTAGATCTATCACTTTTAACAACAGTCCTGATTTGAACACTATCAAGAAGATGAAGATTGATGTTATTGTTGAGTCTCCTATCATTGAGTTCCCTTCAATTATCAACCCAGTTGACAACATTTGTGATAACTTGATTGTTCATTTGGGTAAGTTTGCTTTATCAAATAAATTTGAAGCTGATGATTTGACCAGTTATACCACAAGTTTGACTAACATGAAAATTGTTTCTTACTTTAACTTTGTGGAAACAACTCAATTCTTACACATGATTGAAAACTTGGACATAAAGTTGGATATGGCTGTATTGAAGGATTTAGCTATTTCAAATGATAAAACAAAACATGTTGATGTTACAGGTGTGATTTCCAACTCTGAATTAAAGTTAACCAATTTACAAATCGACTATGTTAGAAACATTTTGAAAACTGTTGCTTCCACTTTCACATCCAAAGGAGAATCTAATTTATTATATGACGAAAATGTTGAAGGTAAGAACAAACACTTGAACAATTTATGGGACGTTGCCATGGATGCCAATGCAGTCATCACTCCAAACGCTGTTTACAAAGCTGACTTGAAGGAAAAATCATCAAGTATTGAATTAAGTGAACCTCAAAGCTCTTCAAATGAAAATGAAAAACTTGACTCACCATCATTCAACTTCAATTTATCCATTCCAATCACCAGTTTGACTTTATATGACAACACTGAGAATCAAAAGACTGTTGATGAATGTAGCCTAACCAAGATTGCATTGAACGGTACAAGTCTTACTTTCAATAAAAATCCATCTGCCGAAAAAACTTTAGACTTCCATTACACTCTAGATTCTTTTGCCATTACTGATTTAAGAACTGATAAGGAAAATGTCCATTCTGATTTGATCCCACTATGTTCTGATTCGAAACATCAAATCAACATTGTATACTCCAAGAATAGTGACAACCACAAGAGAGGACACTTCATTTTGGATAACATGAGGGTCATTTTGGCTGTAGACTATTTGATTGCCATGAAGGTATTCTGGAACAAGTTGGTCATGTCTCCTGTTTCTGATATTGATCAAGAAGTTGTGAATGTCTCAGCAAAGAGCAACATCACTCAATTCAATGATGTTGACACAGATGAAGGTGGTATAACACAAGTTAACAAAGTTGTTGAGTTCATCAAAACACATTTCACTGTGGAAATGTTGAATCCAAGCATTGTGTTGTTAGCCAATCCAGATCTGGAAGATAGTGAAGCCTTTGTACTAAAGCTTGAACATATGGTTTTGGATAAGATGACTGATCATGAAGGTGAGAAGATCTCTATGAATTTATTGAATGTGGGTATGTTCATGTGTAATATGAATACATTTGACAAATCTCACATTAGATTGATTGATGATTTCAGCTCCAATTTCTATTACAAGAAAATTCAAGATATCACTTCATTGAAGCTAGATGTTGAAGATATGATTATCAGAGTTGCTTTGAGAGATATCAGATTGGGTAATAAGATTTTCAAGAAATCATTAAATTTGGCTACAACCAGCGGATTGTTCGGATCTGCTCTAGCTGAAAGATTGAATGAACTTGACCAACCTGGTATCAAGTTTAGCAGAGAGTTTAAATTGGCATTGGCTAAATACGCTCCTAGTGTTTTGTCAACCTTTACTTTTATGTCTGATGAAAATCAAGATATAAGTGATTACTCTGGTGAGTTCAATCAACCTGATGTTTTGATCACTGACGAGAACTTTGAAATTGCCTTTGGAGGTGCTAGATTGGTTATTATTGGTGATGTTTCAGAACTTCCAATGTTGGATTTCCATACTGACAGATTCAATGTAACTATCAAGGATTGGACTACTGATTTGAACTTCAATAGTAACATGACTTTTTACACAAATATTTTCAACTACTCCAAGTCTGATTGGGAACCATTGATTGAGCCTTATACTTTTAGTGTTAATGGTTTCAGAGGAAGGAAGAGTGAAACAGATCCAAGTACTGCTGCTATGAACATCAATATTGAGAGTGAAAACTCATCTGATATAACTATCTCACATCAATCCTTGAAATTGTTGAAGATGATTCCAGAAAGTCTTTCTTTGAGTACAATTTCAGAATTGGTTCAACTATCCAGAGATGAGACAAAACCATACAAGATCCAAAATGACACTGGTATTCCATTAGAAGTTTGGGTTTATGATTATCAAGATAAGAGCAAGAAATCTAACTACACAGTCATTCAGAATGGTGAGTCTATCCCTTGGGAGTTTGAAGATTGGATCAAGTTGAGAGAAAATTTAGATACTGACAACAACAATTCAACTATTGTGTTTAAACCTGTTGGGGATGATTATATCAGTACTTTCAAGATTAATACTAAGACAGAGATACAATCATTGTTTAAGTTGGAACCACCCATTAATAACATTCACTCCAGAATTGAATGCACCATCAGATTAAATGATGAAGGAGTTAAAGTTATTCACTTTGCTTCTCCTTTGAAATTCACCAATGCTACATCTACTGATGTGCAAGTGTTCTACAACGAATATGACTCCTTGGTTCTTAAGAAGAATTCCACTACATGTATTCCTTTGGATAAAGTTTACGATTCCGTTTACCAAATCAAGCCAATTGTTGAAAAAGCTGATTATTCTAAATCATATGCTATATTTGGTTGGAAAGATGTTGTTGAAGCTTCTGCTAATATCAAATCCAAGTGTTACAACGACTCTACTGATGAATACTTCTACTTCAATGTTTCTTGTCAATATAATCCTAAAGAAAGATTGGCCAAAGTTTTCCCACATATGGAGATTATTATTTCTGCACCATTTATTGTTGAGAATACTTTACCTGTTGAATCTCACTTTAACATTGTTTCCAAAGACACTGGTGAAAACATTAATTTCAATTTGAAGTCTGGTGACAAGCTGTCAATCCATAATATCAACTTTGCTGAAGATATGATTTTTATGAAGGTATTCCCATTTGACACAGGTTACACACCAAGAGAATATTCCTTAATTCAAGCTCCTGCAAAATTCAACTTAGCTCCTGAAAATATGATTGCCTTGACTAGAAGAGAAGCTGGTATTGTTAATGAATTGAAGTTGTCTCTATCATACAGAAAGGATTTGATCACTGGATCTACTATTATCAAGACTTTTGCTCCTTTTGTTATTTTGAACAAGACTAGTAGACCTATTTACATCAAGGAGAAGAATAAACAAAACTTGTTTTTATGTCCAGTGGACACCAATGAAGAAGATGATACTTACTCAACTATCCAAATGCTCTCTTTAGAGAATTATGTTAAACCAGGTAGCAACGATGGAAAGAAAAAGAAGGGTTTGGTCCAATTGAAGATGAATGATACAGACTGGTCTTCAAACATTTCCTTGAATACTGTTGGAAAGACATTGGATATTACTTTGCCTATTGCCTCAAAAACTACAGGTAACGAAATTGGTGTTTCTATTGAAGAAGGTTCAGGTGTGTTCTCCGACACAAAAATTGTTACCATTACTCCAAGATACATAGTTACAAACTTCACAGTCACTAGCTTAGTATTTCACGAGACTATGTGTATGGCTGAGTTCTTACTAGAGAAAGATCAAAACATTCCTATTTACAAGATGTCCATGAATGAAAACAAGTATTGTAGAATCAAGATGTTTGATAATGATGGAAAATCTGAATACTCTGAACCATTTGAGTTGAATATGAAATCTGACATTGATTATATCAAGTTGAAGAATCCAGAAACTGGTAAACATACTTTGATTATGATTGAGAAGTTGATTGAAGGTCCAGCAATGTTCATCAATTTGAAAAATTCCCAAAACCAATGGCCATTCTCTGTAAGAAATTTCACTGAAAATAACTTCACAATTTACCAAAGAGATCCAAGAATTAGAAACTACTCAATGAAGGGTGGCGATGACAACAGTGAAGGGAACATTAGACAATCTGCTGATTTAGGATACTTTAGATACATGAAGACTTTTGAGCCAAAGAAATACAGTTTGACTGAATATTCAATCATGCCATTCTCCTGGGACTTCCCATCAGCTAAAGACAAAAAGTTAATTGTTGAATATGGAAGACTAACAAGAACCATTAATATGGAAATGATTGGTTCATTAAAACCAATGATTCTTAACATGGGTACGGGAGAGAATGATGAGCCTGTTATTGTTGAAATCAACATTTTAGCAGACGGTCCTTGTTTGGCACTAGTTTTGACCAAATACAACCCTGAAGTTTCTTTATACAAGATCAACACTCCTACTATTTCTGATAACAACAAACCACCATTGCCAGCTAGAAGAAGATCCCCAGGAAGCACATCTTTGCAAAGAACAGATAGTTCATTCTCATTAAATACCAATAGTGAGATGGAATCAAGAGCTTCTTATACTACCAGTAGTGAAAACAACAGCAGTATGAAGAAGGTGTTCAGGACTCCAGATACTGAAAAGTCAGATGTTTCTTCCTTGAGAGTTTTAGTCAACATAAGTGGTGTTGGTGTTTCCATTATCAACAAGAAGTTACAAGAAATTCTGTACTTGAAAATCAAGGGTGTTGAGGTCAGATACAATGCTTCCAAGTTCTTCAAATCTGTTTCTTGGAAATTGAAGTGGTTCCAAATTGATAATCAATTATTTGAGGATAATTTCAAACATGTCTTGTACCCAACTGTTGTTTCAGACAGAAAGCAAGATATGGAGAAACATTCGTTGTTGTCAGGCTCTATTACTAGAGTCAATGATGAGACTACAGGTATGACCTACATTAAACATGCAACTGCATTGATACAAGAATTGTCCTTGAAGTTGGATGAAGAGTTTGTTATTGAACTGTTGCAATTCTTTGACTTGATCAACATTCCTAGTTCCATGTTAAACAACAGCGATTTTGACAACAAGATTGGTGGTAGTTCAAGTTCTTATTCTGACAACTTTGTTGTTCCTTACTTGGATATAGTCAAAGATGAAGCTGAATTTGATAAGGAATCCAATGATCTAGGAGTAAGTGCTGATGATTATTATCACTTGTCTTTACCTAAGTGCACCAAGAAAGTTGAAAGAAAGAATTTACACTTTGAAAATTTACATGTGCAACCTACTGTTTTCCATTTCTCTTTCATGAGAAGTGAATCACTTCAATTAAGGGACAATGAAATGGATCTAGTAGCCTTGACACAAAAGAAGAAGGCAAGTTCTTTCTTAAACGCTTTGTACATGACATTAGGTAACATTTCAGATGCTCCAGTTGTTTTGAACTCTTTGATTATGGAAAACTACAAGACAAGTTCCAGCTCATTGAAGGAAAGTGTTATAGACCACTATAATAACGAGATCTACAGTCAATTATTAAAGTTAGTTGGTTATGCTGATGTTTTGGGTAATCCTATAGGTCTATTTAACAACTTATCCAATGGTGTTGCTGACATTTTCTACAGTCCTTATCAAAATGGATACTACATGAATGATAGACCTGAAGAATTGGGAATGTCCATATCAAAGGGTGGTATGTCTTTCTTGAAGAAGTCAGTGTTTGGATTCAGTGACTCTTTTGCCAAGTTCACAGGATCTGTTGCTAAAGGGTTAACTGCTGCTGTCAATGATAAGAACTTCCAAAGAGAAAGATATTTACAACAAAGAAAGAACAGAATGAGTGATGATCCAAACTCTTTCGGATCTGGTTTTAACTCTTTGGTTCAAGGTGTGGCTTCTGGATTCAATGGTATAGCTACTAATCCAATGGAAGGTGCTAAGAAAGAAGGTGCTAGTGGTTTCTTCAAAGGTCTAGGAAAGGGTCTAGTAGGAATGCCTACAAAGACTATGATTGGTATTTTGGACATGGCTAATAATGTTTCTGATGGTATCAAAACTTCCACGGGAGCTTATGATCCAGATAATGTTTATAATTCCAAATATGGCCACTATGAGAATAATGTTAAGAATTTGCGTTATCCAAGATATGTAAGCAAAGGATTGGCATTTTCTGTTGATGCCATGGATGGATTGATCAAACCATATGATGAGGTCAAGGCTTATGGGCAATATGTTTTGAAGACATGTAACGGAGGTGAGTTTTTGTATGATAACTACGTTGACCATGAATACTTACCAGGAAACCAAAGAATAGTTATTATTTCTGAAGAGCATTTACTTGAATACAATTTAGATAGCAAACAAGTGACATTTGTTTTGGAAATGGAGGAAATGTGTAAAGTTGGAGCCCCAATAGATGATGGAAGACAGATTATAGTGAGAGGAAGAGATAGATACTCAGGAAAGCTGTGTCAAGGTAGATTCCCAATAATAGATTTGAAAGCCAAGGAAAGAATTTTGACCAAGATATTGTTAGCTCAAAGTAAAGTTATTAAGAACATGGATACACAATTATGATTAGTTGAAATAAATAAATGAATATATACAAATGAATGAGATTTAAAAAATTAAAACAAAGATAAGATGTGAGTATTGATTAAAGATCTGTTTTAAATTAATCGGATTGTGGAGGTGGGTCACGTGCATTTCTCGGTTTTAAGATGTTTATCACCGATTTTCGGATTTTTAAAATCTTTTAGAAGAAAAATTATAGCTACGAAGAAAGTTGTAAGAGATAGGAAAGAAAGCAGAGAAAGTAGGTTGAAGTAGCGTGATTAGGAGTATAATGTTGAGATAGGGGTGCTTATATCGTAAGATGCTATGCCATTACAATCGATTGTAGTGGAATAACTTACTGACTACAACTTCCATCTGGCTGATATGGTCAATTCGGTGAGAAACGAATTATACGGGAAAGGTCAAGTATGTTTTTTCCCCTTAGTGCAAAATTTTTCTCTTTCGCCTTTTTTTACGGGCTAACTGCTCCATGTTAGACATTATCGCAAATTGGTGTTTCTTTACTCTTTGACAAAAACATAAACACCAATCAATCATCGATTTATTCTTATTTATTTACTTCCTTTTAGTAACCTATTTATTTTTGGACACCTCTCCATCCCTCTACTACTATTTATTTATTGAACTGGCTTCTTAAACAAACAAAAAGGAAATACAACTTTACAAAATACAAGAATTGAAACAATAACCATTTTACAATGTCAAGCTTAAATTTAATATCCAAGAGAATCTCCCAAATTTCTCAAAATGCCCTAGTCTCCAAGAGATTCCAATCTGTTGCTGCCCCAGCCAACTTGAAGACCTTCAAGATCTACAGATGGAACCCAGACACTCCAGAAGTTAAGCCAAAGATGCAAGAATATAAAGTTGACATGAACAAGTGTGGTGGTATGGTTTTGGATGCTTTAATCAAGATCAAAGACGAACAAGACGGTACCTTGACCTTCAGAAGATCCTGTAGAGAAGGTATTTGTGGTTCTTGTGCCATGAACATTGATGGTAGAAACACTCTAGCCTGTTTATGTAAGATTGATAGTGAAAAGGCTTCCAGCATAAAGATCTACCCATTACCACACACACACGTTGTCAAGGATTTAGTTCCTGACTTGACCCAATTCTACAAGCAATATAAATCTATTCAACCATACTTACAAAGAAAGGAATTCCCTAAGGATGGTACAGAAATCTTACAAACCGTTGAAGATAGAAAGAAATTGGATGGATTGTACGAATGTATCTTGTGTGCTTGTTGTTCTACTTCCTGTCCTTCATACTGGTGGAATGCCGAAGAATACTTAGGTCCAGCCGTTTTAATGCAATCATACAGATGGATGATCGATTCCAGAGATGAAGCCAAGGAAAAGAGAAAAGAAATGTTACAAAACTCTATGTCTGTCTACAGATGTCACACCATTTTAAACTGTACCAAGACTTGTCCAAAGGGTTTGAACCCAGGTAAGGCCATTGCTGAAATCAAGAAGTTCTTAGCTGCTTAAAAAAAATGATTAAACAAAAAAAAAAGAGAGGCTGAAAAACAAAGAAAGATAAGCTTATTGTGATGAATCAGTGAGTTTATTATTTTTTATATGACATATATTTATTTATTTAATTTTTTCAAAAATCAATCTATTTTGATATGTTGATTGGTAATTTGACTTTGATTTAAATGATTAAATTGATCTTGATTGCATGTTGATCACGTGTATGGTTTTTAATACATTAAAGCGCTACCGTAACACTCCAAAAATTAGCCAACACAAGAAAAAGAAAGAAAAAAAATACACTTGTAAGATAAACAAAGCCCTAAGAAAACACCAAAGAACTCTCATCTATCAAAAACTTATAAACACACACATATATTTATAATCTTTTTCACGATGAGTGCCAACTATAACATTACAAGATCACAGCTAATTCAACTTGAGAACAGCACCAAAAAGAAACTAGCAACATACTCAAGCAAATACGCCCAATACGTGTCCAAAAAAGCCACCTTTAAGGAAGTGGAACTAGACGAAAGCATAGAAAATCTGATCAAAGAAAGAGGTCATTTGATAGAAAGCATAACCAAAAACATAGAAGAAGATGACGAAGATTTAAGATCCAAGTACTTGAAGCATAAATCTGAGTTGAACAACGATCAAAAGGAATTAAACAACTTGAGATCATGTATAAACCAAGAAAGAAACCACCTAAACCTGTTAATATCTGTGAAAAAGGACATCTTGGCTGAAAATAACAACTTTAATTCAACTGAAGAGTACATGAACGATGAAAGCATGAGAATTGATAAACAAACAAGTGTGATGGATAAGCTTATACAAGATGCTTTGAATAGTAGAAACCAGATAATGGAGCAATCCAATGAGATATTGTTCAACAGTAACTCTAGAGTCAATCACTTGTTGCAAAGAGTGCCTGGGATAAGCAACTTGTTGACCAAGATCAATACTAGAAGAAAGAAAAACATGGTCATCATGAGTTGTTTGATTGGTGTTTGTATGTTTTTAATATTCTTAACCTTCTAATCCTTTTAGATTTTGTTTTATAAAGTTGTTTTTTTTAAAGAATAAGCATATCTTCTGTAACCTCTCTAAAAATTGTTGATATGAGTCTTAATTAACAGTCTTAACAGCGTGAATACTTGACTCATATCATTTGGTGAAGTATCTTACCAATTGGTTGTAGGAGATAATAAAATAACGACGGAAAATTTCTAAATTCACGATGGCTTATCTAAACACCTCACCAAGTATTTTTCTCGCTCTGAACAATTATTTTAAAAAAAGTTTGTTTATCTGCTAAACTAGGTTTTTTCACATGAAAGTATAAATACAAAGTGGTTTAACATAATAACTACTTGATTAAATAGAAATAAAACATAAA
The DNA here is from genome assembly GCA_030573475.1 of Hanseniaspora thailandica (nom. inval.). NCBI lineage: Eukaryota > Fungi > Ascomycota > Saccharomycetes > Saccharomycodales > Saccharomycodaceae > Hanseniaspora > Hanseniaspora thailandica (nom. inval.). Next base: position 84,473 of record JAJMDF010000003.1, on the reverse strand, counting down.
CCATACAACATTTATATACAAAATACTTACAATGGCTTCTTTAAACTTCTCTAAATTTCAAAACAATATTTTAGATAAGAACGGTGAACAAATCAAAATTGGGTTTGGTGTTGGTTCTTATTGGAGAATCTACAAATCTGAGCACAAAGTCGATTTTGTTCCTGAGCTAGTTGAACAATTGAAAACAGCAATTAACTCTGGATTCAAAATGCTGGACGGTGCTGAAGCTTATAACACCTACGAAGAAATTGGTGCTGCTTTAAAAGAAACTGGTGTTAAGAGAGAAGATATTTGGATCACTGATAAATACTTGACCAAATCATACGACTTAAGAGGCAGTACTGGTCCAATTGATTCATTGAACAGAGCATTGGGTCTAATGGGTCTTGACTACGTCGACATGTACTTATTACACACCCCAACCATCACCAAGGAAAATGCAGGCATTACTTTGGAAGAAGCTTGGGAACAATGTGAAAAATTAGTTGAAATGGGTAAAGCCAAGCAAATTGGGGTTAGTAACTTCAGAGTTCAAGATTTAGAAAGACTTATGAAGGTTTGTAGAATCAAACCTATGTGTAACCAAATTGAATTCCACCCTTACTTGCAATCTCAAGCTCCAGGTGTCAGAGAGTATTGTTACAGAAATGGAATCCAAATCGAAGCCTTTTCTGTTTTAACTCCGTTAACCAAGTGTGGAGATGATCCAAAAGAGAATCCAATCTTACCTATTGTTGAAAGATTATCCAAGAAATATGGTAAAACCACTTCTCAAATCTTGTTGAGATGGTGCACACAATTGGGTGTTTTGGCTTTGACTACTACTTCCAGTGCCGAAAGAATCAAACAATCCTTGGAAATCTTCGACTTTGAATTGACTAAAGAGGAAATGATTGAGATTATCAACACCAAGGATGCCAAGTTCTTCCGTGGTTGGGGTAAGGACTTTATGCCATACACCCAAGCAGAATGTAACGTTGGTTTATAAAGAATTAGTTTATTTTTATACATGAAAATGTAATTGATATAGAAACAGTTTTCCAGTCTCGACTTTTTTTAAAAAATGATTCCAGTCCAATTTTAAAGCGTGATTTTTTTTTTTTGCTGGAAAAATTCCACTACTAAAATTAAACGGATAATTCAAATCTTTTAAAGGAAAAAATGATTGATGGTAATCAACTATAGCAACCAATCAACCAATCAACATTTTGCTCTTAATAACCAGAACCTTTAATGGAATCACATACATCCAACAATGACAATGATCATCAAGAAGATATCACTTCTCTAGAAGAGGGAAGGTACAGCACAGATCATGACTACAACGAGATGTCATCTTCAAAATCACAACGAACCATGAAATCGCGTAAAAAAGTTAAAAGAAGAAACACGATCTTCTCTAACAGCAACAGACCAAGAACCAATTCTTCCTTTCAATACCCATCAAACACATCTGTCTTCTCAACTGGTGTTTCCATAAGCTCTCCAGGCGGTGAAAGCGTCACCAGCCCCATCACAAAGCCAGGTCTTCGTGTCCAAACAATGCTTCCAGGCACGTATCACTACGAAATTGTTCCAACATCCTTCCCAAACTTTGACAAAGACAGTAATTCCGACAACGACTCTGACGAGCCATTATCTGGATTACGTGACTCTACTGCTGATGGAATCACCGACAGTCATCACAACACCACACCAGGGCATGTTAGAACCATCAACAACGGATCAAAAGTGATTGTGAAACCAAAGCAAATCCATCAAAATCCATTGACTCCAGCAATGTTGCCTAAAGGGTTCACTCCCATTAACCAGTGGGGGAGATTGAAAAATAAGTATCATAAAGAATGGTTGGCAGAGTTTCTTAGGCACCCTCGTCATGACAATTTTGGGAGATGCATGTTCAGTTCAAAATACTTTGACTATGCAAACAAAAGTGTTGAAGTATTATAAGTACTTGAAAGAAACACAGAATGTTAATGATGTGAACCAGGTTGATTTGTTGAAGGGAATAAGTATCATCACTCAAGGGTATAGTATAAATGTCCAGCTGGGATGGGCTGGTGCTGTTGTTTGTGGATACTTTGCAGCAGGTGGGTCTTCCTTGTCAGGAGGACATTTGAATATGTCAGTTACATTGTCAAATTTCTTTTTTAGAGGGTCACCTAAGTGGTACTTGGCCATAACTTATATTGTTGCTCAGCTGTTTGGTGCTTATGTCGGAGGACTTTTGTTGTTCGGATACTATAGAAGAGTTATTGAAGAGGTTTATCCGGATTGGAGAACTAACAGCGATTTGTTATCCAGTTTTGTAACTGTTCCATTGGATTATTTGTCTCCTGGTAGACAATTCATTAGTGAAGCAGTTGCAACAATGTTCTTAATTATGGGTATTTTTGCAATGACTGATCCTTATAATAACACATCAAATGAGTTGTTCCCATTATACCTGTTCATGTTAATTTATACAATTATGGCATCTTTATCTTTACAAACAGAAGCAGCTATTAATTTTGGAAGAGATATGGGTCCTAGATTGGCATTGTACACACTTGGTGCTAGTAGAAAAGTTCTTTTTGATTCCAACCATCACTACTTCTGGGTTCCTATAGTTGGACCAGCTGTTGGAGCATTATTAGGTGCATCGATTTATGATTTCATTATCTTCAGAGGACATGAATCATGGGTCAACAGACCAATTTATCAAAATGTGGATTCCTTGAAGAGAAAATGGTACAAGATTAAAAGAACTATTAATAAAAGAAGAAAAACAAAGTATACTTCTGATGATAGTGATGATGAAACAGATGATGAAGAATATGACTCTGAGTATGATGCTATGAGTGCATCCACTTATGGAACCAATAGTGAAGCACAAACAATTAATAGTACTGCCAATAAAAAGTCTTTGAGAAGGGCAATGATGGATGATGATGAGAGTATTAATTTAAAGGATGAGGATAATGATCATCTTGAACCCCAAGGCCAGTATAGTGAAAAGGCTTCCAACAATGGAACTGATACCTTTTCTTTGAATGACATACCTGAGGAGGACTTGGATGACATTGAATTGGCTGATATGGCAGTCAACAAATATGAAAGACCATTTTCCAATGGCAGCATGTCCAAGACTGGTCCGTTCAAGAAGAAGAATGTGAAGAGAAGTGAGATACATTTCAAGTCAAGTGGAAAGAACAGAAGATTTGTGCCAACACTTTGAAGAGGGTGGTTCGTCACGTGTGATTTTTTTAATTCCCCAGAAATAAGGATAATCCTTTGGTCCAATTCAACACCTGAAATTTGCGATGGTAAAAAAGTTTTGAACGCTATTTTGTTTACATTCTTTATGAAGTGTACATAAAGTGTTTATTTCAATTTTATTCTGCTGTTTCAATTTATATAAAGATAATCATACAATAAATACCAAACATTATTCAAAAGAATTTCCATATTAGGAAATAATCGGTGGAGTAGCATACGGCTGAAATATCTACAAAGGGAAGAAATCCATAGCCACAGAAATTAATCCCGTAACCAAAGGTTAAAAAAACGTCATTCAGACTATAGAAACACATTTGTATACACAGGATACACAACTTTTATAAGATAATTCAAGCAAACCATACATCAGATTGCTAATAAATCAACGTATAACACCAAAAAAAGAGCAATATCATAATGGTTAAAAGTAGCAGCAGTAACCTTAATTTAGATAGCGATGACAAGAACATCGAGCTAGACTCAAATGGTGAACACAACTTCAATGTCGTTGGTGACATGGAACAGGGCATTTATGATCCAACTAGTAAGAGTATAAGCCCTTCAGTTCACACAAATAACACAAGTAATAAACATAGAAAGAGTATGTTCAGCATGAGATCTGGCAGAAGTGGGTCTTTTGCTGAATCTAATGCCAATACCACACATAGTCTGCCGAAGCAACAACACCCCAGAAATAGAAGAAAGAGAAGAGATTCATCATTCAATTATTCATCATTTTACCCACAACCAATGAGTGATGACGATGATCGTCCTTCAGTATCCATGAAAAAGCGTTCAATGGATACTTCTGAAAATAACAGAGGCATCTTTGATATAGAATCCAGCAGATCATCTCATATGGCTCCTCGCAGACAAAGGGATAATACAATGTACAACAGACAATATCAATTTGAAGTGATTCCATCTGAAATGCCACAAATGTCACGTCAATCATCAATCTCTTCCTCATCAACAGGTTATAGTCGTAACAGAAGAAACGGCACCATAGCTTCAAAGAGTGAAGGAGGAACAAATAAGCAAAGCATGTCCAGTGGTAACGGTCTCAATGATTACGATTATGACGACGACGATGATACCATGCAAGAAGACTACAGCATTTATAGAGAAAGCAAACATTACATACCCGAACAACAAGTCTTGTTAAGACCTAAACAAATCCATCAAAATCCATTGACCCCACACGTCCTCCCACAAGGGTTCACCCCAATCAATGATTGGAGTAGATACAAATCCCGTTATTTCAAGGAATGTTTAGCAGAATTTTTGGGTACTTTCATGCTTATCTCTTTGGGTGATGCATGTTCCCTATCGACTTTATTGAGTGAGCAAAACAGAATCAACGAGTATGAAAAGATAGTTAATGATTTGATAGCTGATAATACAGATGAAAAAACAGCCGTTACTATTGGGGCAATGCTTAAGGGGATGAGCAAGATAACCCAGAATTACAGCATCACCAACCAATTGGGGTGGGCAGGTGCTGTTATTGCTGGTTTCTGGGCTGCAGGGGGGTCATCACTCTCAGGTGCCCATTTGTCTTGGTGTGTTACCTTGATCAATTTCATTTATAGAGGATCCCCAAAGTTTAAGTTGTTCTTCCCATACTTGATCTCTCAACTATTAGGTGCATATGTGGCTGGATTGGTTTTGTTTGGGCTATTCCATCCAGTTATCATCAATGTTTTCCCAAATTGGAGACATAATAGAGACTTTGTGGGGATGTTCACAACACTCCCATTGGAGTATTTGACCACAGGTAGACAGTTCGTGAGTGAATTTGTTGGATCATTTTATTTGATAATTGGTATTTTTGCCATGACTGATCCATATAATAACACCTCGCCAGAAGTCTTTCCAGTGATGTTGTTCATCTTTATCTTTACCATCAACTCTACTATGGCTTTACAGACTGGTGCTGCCTTAAACTTTAGTAGAGACTTGGGTCCAAGATTAGCTTTATGGACTGTGGGAGTGGATCATCACTTATTATTTGCTGATAACCATCATTACTTCTGGGTTCCTATGGTAGCTCCATTATTGGGTGGTTTACTAGGAGCATTTGCATATGATTTGTTGATTTTCAGAGGACAAGAATCTTGGGTCAATAAACCATTGTATCAAAACATTGCTTCGTTGAAGAAGAAGAAAAGAAAAGTTAAGAAATTCTTTAGAAGATTGATGTTTAGTCACACTAAGTATCGTTATAAGAAGAAACATAGAGAATATGAACTTGATTCAAGTGATGATGATTTAGATGACGACTCAAATACCATGACTGATTCTAATGATGATTCTAGTCAAGACAACTATCACAGATATGCTGATTCCAAGCTTGACACTAATAATGATGAAAATGGTGAAATGTACTCACAAGATATGGAAGTATTTTCTGATGGTGATCCATTGGCCAATGAACACAACACAAAGTTTATTCATCAAGACGATACAGATGGGTATGTAGCAGATTCAGTGAAATTTGCTGACGACAATGCCAGTTTGACGACTACTTCTTCACTACCTGCAAATATGGAAATAGATAGTGATACTGAAGACAATCATGATGATCAAATTGATTATGGTAATCAAGTATTGAATAACATACCTGAAGAAGAACATTCATTGAGTAGTGGTGACCTAGAGCCTACTGATCATAACTTACATAGTGGCCTTTATCAAAATCATGGTAACAACAAGTCAAAGACTTCTGTCAAGAGTAGAAATTCAAGAAAAAAAAATACCAAACATATCAACGATATCAAGTTCAATTACTATGATAATATGCCAGCTAAGCCTAAGAATGTGTTCAGAAGTTATAATACACCACATTATAGTAGAAATGCAGACAGTCAATCGACTAGTAGTAGAAAGAAGAAGCATATTTCGTTTAAGCCTAATAAGAGAACAAGAACATTTGTTCCGACTATAGAAAAAGAGCATGAAATATGATGATTTGACTGTATATAATAGTAGTAAAGATTATTTAGTTTGTTTAAGTTTTAATTAAACTTGGAAATTGTTTATATCCGAAAATAGCATTTTTGCGTTTATGATAAGGCTCACCCGAAATTTTAAAATTTTCTAAAACACGAAATATGAAAGTAGCTTTAGCATAAACCACACATCACAATATACTGAAAGCATGCTGCTCAAGACTGAGAAAGAAAAGGAGTATGCAGATAAATTAGAACTTTATAAAAAAAGGGCAGTCCAGCTGGGGATAGATAATCAGGACTTTCTCAGAGCGAATAAACACTCAGCTCAGCAATACATCCAACAATTGCTGAAACTTGGTGTAAACACATCTGTAATCACATCTTTAAATATATTCACAAACGAAGACGAAGACATGACTTATCTAGTTCATTTTTTTAAGATAATCTCAGAAAACAATGACTTAAACGGAGGATTAATCACACTTAAAGAACTCCAGTATCATTTCTCCAACTTCAACATGATGATTTCCAAACAAAAGCTTATCGACCTGATGGACACACATTTTGATAAATGGAAAACAGGTATTTCATTACTATACCTCGAAAACGACAGCAATAACAAACGATCTAAAATACCAGTAGTAAGATGTTATCCTATGGAGATCAGCAAAGATTCCGAATATCTCCTCAACTACATAAAATCGAAGGATGTAGGATTCATCACCAAATCGGAAGTGATTGAAGTCCTAAACTGGTCTAAAGTCCGTACACAAACTGCATTAAGTGACATGGTTGACCGAGGAATCTTGTGGATTGATGTATGTGATGAAAATACAGATGGAGTACAGTATTGGGATTATAGCAGTATATACAATTAAGAACTTTCCTTTTTGGCCTTCTTCTTATCCAACCACTTTTTGTTGACTTCCTCAAATGCTCTTTGTCTGTTTCTCTTACCAAATGGAATTATTTTGCTGCATTTTTTATGTTTACCATCACCTAGGTTTATGTAGTTGGAACCGTAAACGTCTAAGTCGAAGGAGACTTTTCTGGTTTCATCGTCAAAATTCAAAGCAGCTGGGGCAACGAATTTGATCAAGTTTTTGCTCATTTCTAGTTTTATCAGTTCGTCGTAGTATAAAGAGTATACGGTATCATTTTTGACTCTCTTAAAACCAAGAGTTTCATCACAGTTTTCAAAGTCAGTGGTTCTCATCCATTTAATCTTATCCTCGTTCTTGAACATACAGTCGTATAAGACCAATGGTGTATCACTAGCGAATGTGTAGTCTGGTTTGGAAGGGTATTTCTCAGGATCCATCAGGTCATTTATAATAGATGGTTGTTCGTGGCCTTCAGCAATTTCAAACAATACAGCCATCATACATCTGACTTGATGCCATAAGAAAGCAGAACCGATCAAGTCCAAACAATATACTTGTTCAGCTTCATTAACCAAGATGATGTCACAATGACTTACAGATCTTTTGAATGAGACTATTTGTTTAGAACCATCTATTTTACAAAAGTTTCTGAAATCTTTGTCTGGACCTACAAAGTTTCTACAACCTTCCCTCATTGCTTCCAAATTCATATGTTTCTCCGATTTGAAATAATATCTATATTGTCTGCCGATACAAGAAAATCTAGCATCAAAGTCCTTGTCACAGTTCAAACTAACACTATGAATCCAAACATCATTCGGAAGTGAGCTGTTCAATGCTTTTATGTAGTTTATCTCTTTGGCATCATTGTCTCTATTGTCGATCTCCTCTTGTGTTTTGAAACATGATCTCAAATCCAAGCTGATCACTTGATTCATCGCAGAAACACCTTTATCTGTTCTTCCACATCTAGAAAAATTCAACTTGGCCAAAGACTTTGGATCGTATTCCTTAATGAATTTCTTGTGTTGCAATGCTTTGAAAATGGTTTCTTCAACAGTAAGAACATCACAGTCAGGTTGGTAAGCTAAACCACTGTAGTTGTAACCTAAATATGAAAACTTGATGACAACTTTTCTGGTTAAATATTCAAAATCTCTTGCAGCCTTGGATAGCTTTTTCGTTTTAGGAGTGGGGTTTTGAGCTCTTTCAAGTTGATGAATCTTGGCTATTAGATCTTTCTTATCCCATGATTGATAGTCCATTTTTTTCAATTCGCTAGACATGTAAGTTTTCCCTTTTGTAAATAATTTAAAAGAATTTGATAATATATGATTGAACATATATCAAGATGGTTGTATCTTGTTATTTTGGTCTGTTATATATCAATCATTCTGTAGACTTTAATTGTCTGATAAGTTATATGGAAACGATCCAAAGATTTTCCAGTTACTTTTTTTTTCCAAAGTTAATGTTCAGATGTTGAGCTAAACGCACGTGACTCACACGGTAAATCACCCATTTAGGAAACTCATCGCCTTATAATCCGCGTTTCTTTTTTTGAAAGAAAAATTAGTCTGAAATATTCGAAAAGTTGTCCATAGACTAAGATTATACAAATTATATACACCAAAACACACGTCATTACAGCCATGTCGGAAAAACAATCGTTGTCCTGGGATAACTTGGATTATAAACTACTTCCTTTTATCAAAAGAGCCATTGATGCTTACGATTTTGAACACTTAACACCAGTTCAAGCTATGACTATCCCAATGTTGTCCAGTAACAGAAAGGATGTCATTGTTGAATCATACACCGGTAGTGGTAAGACATTATCATATCTGATACCAATTTTAGAAAGATGTATTAGAGATTATGCATATGACACCTTAAAAGATAACGATCTTCCGCATAACGGTCCAAGATTAAAAAAGCCTGTGAATAATTCTTTCCACACTATGATCATTGTGCCTACAAGAGACTTGGCAGTGCAAGTTGAAAAAGTTATAGATTTTGTTTTATCATTTTATAATGACAAGTCTACAGTTGTGGATGAGGAAGATGAGAAAGAAGGAGATAAAGAAGTCTTTTACAATGCACCAAAAACACTATTGTTAGTCGGTGGTGATAAGAAACAGAACATGAATGAAGATTTACATAAATATAAAACTTCTAAGCCACATATACTTATAGGAACACCTGGTAGAGTGCTTGAATTTTTGAAAAAGCCAATAGTAAACACCAAGGAATGTGCTTATTTGATTCTAGATGAATGTGATAGATTATTATTAGACCCGTCATTCGATAAAGATATCCAACAGATATTATCCATATTGCCAAAGCAAAAAAGAACTGGTTTGTTCTCAGCCACTATTAAAGATCCGAAATTCTTAGTAACAAAAACAGCTATGAGAAACCCATTCAAGATCACAGTCAATGCATTAAACAAGCCTAAAGAACTTACTTTGAAATATGTTCTAACCAAGACCAACAACAAGTTGAATCAACTTTTGGCTATTCTTCAGAAATCCGAATATAAAAAGTGTATAGTTTACATGTCTTCTGCCAATGAGGTGACATACTTCCACAAGATGATCAATCAATTTGTCAGATCCAGCAAGGACAACCAATTATTCTACAAGTTTCCAAACGGTAAAGAACTGCCTATCTATTCCATGTCTGGTAAGTTGACTAATCAGCAAAGAGAAAAGAGTCTTGAACTATTCAAGAATGATACTATTTCGGGAAAGAGTGTTTTATTAACAACAGATCTGACTTCTAGAGGTATTGACATCACAGATGTAGATTTGGTAGTGCACTTCGATGCACCAACCACGCCTGAAATTTTCTTGCATAGATCAGGAAGATCCGCCAGAGGTGGTAAAGCTGGTAATGCGCTGTTATTTTTACAAGAAGATACTAAAGAGTTGGGATACTTGGATTTTTTAAAGATTAGATACGGTATTGATTTGGAAGAGATTTATTGTAATTTTGATATTGATGGTTATTATAATATCAAACAGTTGTACAAGTGGGTGCTACAAGATAGATTGAGATTTGATGAGAGTGTTTCTGGGTTTGTATCATTTATTAATGGTTACAGAGCACATTCTTTACAATCGATTTTCAAAACTAATTCTATTAATTATTTGAAATTAGCTGAATTGTTTGGTTGTATAAGATTCCCAAAGTCACCTGAAGTTGATGCATTCTTAAAAGATTATCAAAAGCTGGATTGTTATTTTGATGAACAACAAAGAGAACATATAACTGCTATTAAGGAGAAGAATGGATGGTTTGTGGAAAAATTCAACATGGATGACTACAAATACTCCGATAAAACCAGAGAAGAAAAGAGATTGAAAGATTTGGAAGAGAGCAAGAAGAATAAGAAAACTAAAAGTAAGAAGCCAGTAGAAACCCAAGCTTGGTCCAACAAACTTGAAAGTAAGGAGAGAAGACAAGAAAGAAAAAAGAAATTAGTTGAAAAGAGAGAGATTATTGTTCAAGAGATGAAGAGAAAGGCCATTGAGGATGCGGAGAATGGAGTTAAGTCCGAGTATGAAGATGACATTGATGAGGATTGGAAGGCTATGGTAAGAAGCAGCAAGAAGCAAAAGAAGACGAATGATTTCTTTGATGATATGTAAGAAGTACGTCATAAGTGAAGTTTAAACAGTTGTATTAAATTTTAAAATTATATTTTTTTTTTAAAGGGGCGAATGTGCCTTACGTCCCTTTGTTCTTGAAAATTTTTTTACGCACATATAAAGTACCGCTGGGTGTTCAGCTTAGGTTCTCCCCTTAAAAAAAATAGAAAGCTGTATCTTTGTTTTTTGAAGATTATACTGTAAACACTTGTTCTTTTGCAAGAAGACTTAACAATAGCAACCAATTAGTGGAAAGTCACATATATTAATAACTAATCACATACCAAAGCCATGAACAGAACATACTCCATGAGATCCAACAGGGTCCCTACTCAAGCCGAAATCCAAAACCCTCCTCCTCCAAGAGCCACAACCGTTGGTAAGAACAAGTTCTTCGGTGGTAGCTCATTATCCACCCACTTGAGATCTAAAACAGCCGGTGCTGTTGGTCCTGAATTAGCCAGAAAATTAAACTCCTTGATCAAGTTAGAAAGAGGTGTTGAAAAGTCTTGGGAATTGGTCGTCAATGAAAAGAGAGATGCTGCCTCCCAACTATCTGTTTGGGGTGAATCCGGTGACGATGATATTTCCGACATCTCTGACAAGTTAGGTGTTTTGATATACGAGTTAGCTGAATTGGATGACCAATTCATTGACAAGTACGACCAATACAGATTAACCTTGAAGTCTATCAGAAACTTGGAAGCTTCAGTTCAACCATCCAGAGACAGAAAACAAAAGATTGCCGACCAAATTGCTCACTTGAGATACAAGAGTCCTGAATCCACCAAGATTGCTGTTTTGGAACAAGAATTAGTCAGAGCCGAAGCTGAATCTTTGGTTGCTGAAGCTCAATTATCTAACATTACTAGGGAAAAGTTAAAAGCTGGTTTCTTCTACTTGTTTGATGCTTACAAGGAATTAGCTGAAAAGAACGCCTTGATTGCTGGTTACGGTAAAGCCTTGCTTGAATTATTAGATGTCAATCCAGTTGTTCCAGGTGAACAAAGACCCCAATACGATGGTTACGATGCCTCTAGACAAATCATCATGGATTGTGAACAAGCATTAGATGCTTGGACCTTGGACTCTGCTGTTGTTCAACCAACTTTATCAATGCACTACAGCCCTGAAGATATCTACGCTTCTGAAGGTGAAGAAGGTGAATACGAAGAAGAAGAAGTTGAAGAACCAGAAGAATAAGTTAATTTTAAAAATAAATAAATGAAATGTAGGCATTACCAGGTTATCCCATATAATGTAAAGAAAAGGTGTAAGTAATTTTTAAAGAGCTAAGATGATAAAATAAATATTGATTGTTTAGCCTAGAATATGTATAATTATAATTATGTAGTTGTTTATTTTATACTTTAAAGAAATAATAAGAGAAATAAAATTTAGATTATCATATAACAGATTCATAGCTATTTGAATGTGATTATTAAACTATAGAAACATCTTTCCCTTTAATTATATTATTTGAAAGTTAATAATCAAATGCTGTTTAAAAACACGTTTAATTTTTTTTGAAGGGGGAAAATTGATGTTTAAAAAGGGGGGTTTCGGATATAAGAATTATATGTAATAAATCACGTGTTTATCCAGTAACTCAAAGATAGCACACAATAATTCCCCAATTAGGAAATTAGACACCAAAGACTAAAATTTCTTTTTTTTTTCTACAATTTTTACTTCTCTCGTCTTCTTTTAAAACTTTTGAATTTATATTTTAAACATTATACTCATCTGTAGTTATCAAATATAAACAAATTTACTACACAAAACCAGAACACAACTCAAATATATATATAAACTATGGGTGCTGCTAAGAGAACAAAAAGACAATCATTGATGAAGGAAGTCACTCCTGAAATCATGTCAAATAAACTGGCAGCCAATCAACTATCATTCAAAGGTGATAAGAAGACTGCCAAACAAGACCCTTCCTCCAGAGCCCCTTCTAAAAAAGAACAAAAGAGAGCATTGCTTTACGGATCACAAAGAAAATCTAAACATCAAAGAGAACTTCTAGCCAAAAGAGTGGAAAAGAATTTACCTATTTTGAATAAATCCATCAAGACTGGTTTGAAAATAAAAACAGGTAAGAAGGGTAAGAAATTTATAGAAGATAACGACACACTAATATTGCAAAGAATAGCCAAGACCATTGGAGATAAACAAGATGAAGTCATTGAAAGTAAGCTGGAAAAAGATAGAAGATTGGAGGAAATTAGAGAATTGAAAAGAATGGAAATAGAAAGAAAAGATAAAGAAAAAGAAGAAAAACTTGAAAACGCCAAACTTGATATAAAAACCAAAGCTTCTAATGCTAGATCTACAAGAAGAAAGACAAAGAGAGAACAATTTAAGAAGGAGAAGCAAGAAGAGTTGTTAAGAATGACAGAAGGTGAAGAAGCTCCTAAGAAGAAGGTTAAAAAGAGTGTTGCATTTGCTGGTTTCGATTAAACAAGAAAACGATAGGATTATTTAGAACGTTTTTTTTTTTCTTTTTTAAAAATATGTATGATGATAAAGATATAAACCATTATTTTATTATATGAATTAATGCTTTTTAAAATTTTATTTGATTAAATGAAGTTTGGATTATAGCTTGTGTATGGTCACGTGTAGATCTTGATACAGCTATGGAGAAAAATTTTTTTCTCCTTAAAAACTGTTCATATGTTTTGGTCTCTGTTTCTTTTTTTTTTAACGTGTGTGTTTATTCCATCATCTATGAATCCACATATCAACAAAGTTTAAATAAATACAAACCAAAAAAACACATCCAGAACAATATCTAATGTTTGGAATTGGTAACAAAGCTGCTACTCCAGCTACCACTGGTGGAGCCTCTGGCTTCTCATTCGGTGGAAACACTGCTCAACAACCTGCTGCTAACACAGGTTTCACTTTTGGAGCTAAACCTAACACCACTACAACTACTGGGTTTGGTACAATTGCTCAACCAGCCTCCACTCCAAGCTTTTCCTTAGGTGGTCAACAAAATGCTGCACCAGCCTCCACTCCAAGCTTTTCCTTAGGCGGTCAGAAAAATGCTGCACCAGCTTCTAACACTTTATCATTTGGTGCTAAACCAGCTGCCCCAGCTACTGGAGGCTTTTCTTTAGGTGGCCAACAATCAACTACTCCAGCTACAGGTGGTTTAACATTTGGTGCTAAGCCAGCTGCTACCACTACTGGAACTGGTTTGTTTGGTGCTACTAATACAACTACACCAGCTACTGGTACTACTGGATCAACTATGTTTGGAGCTAGTAACACAGCTGCGCCAGCATCAACTTTAGGTTCAAAGCCAACTTTAGGATTTGGAACTTCTGCTGCTGCTCCAGCCACAACATCTTTTGGATCAACTCAACAACAACAACCTACTGCCAATGATGAAAAGACATTCTTAACCAAAATTGAAGAAAGTAAGTCTAAAATCCCACAAAAATCTAAAATCAACAAGTTACTAGATGGTTGTCATTTATTACCAACCAACGAAAGTTTACAATCAAGCTTGTCATTCACTGATTTGAACGTCAGAATTACTCCTAGTTTAAACGAATTGTGTGAAAGCACCAATTTGTTGAATCAAAAATTATCCAAAGCTGGACCTGATTTGACCAGAGCTCACTACTTGCTATCTGGATCAGGTTTCAACATTCAAGAAGCTGAACAATTTATAGAAGACTTGAAGAAAGTCAGCAAGGCCAAGAGATTGAACAAGGCTGCTAGAAGTGTCAATGCTAGAACAGCTGCTAGCAAGAGAAACTCTTCTATCAACGAAACTGTCTTAGATAGTTACTTAAAAGACAAGAAGCAAGAACAAATTTTGAGTTCTATTGAAAAGAGCTTAAATGATTCAACTGTTAACAACCCATTGTTATTAGACAACACTAGTTATGCTCAAAAGAAGGATGAATTAAAGAGTTTGTATGGTATTAATTCTGTCAACAAAGGTAAGAGCAACAAAGCTGATGATTCTAAAAAATCAGGATTGAGTTTCTTTGATGAAACTTTTTCTGAAAATTCTATCACCAGAAAATCTAAGAATGCTGCCAATAAAAAGATGGCATTATTGCAAACTTTCAACAATTGTAAAATCAACGTCAATGCTTCTCAAACATTAAGAAAGTCATTTGAGGAATACGCCAAGATTGTTTATAAATACAATTCCGGAAATAACAATACTGATGAAACTTTGACTGATATGATTTTACAATATGTTTCATCAAACAATGAAGGTTTACAAGGCAACAACAGACACATTGCTGAATGTTTAGAATTTTTGAAGTTTCAAGAAAATGCTGAAGTCAAGGATTTATCATTGAACAAGAAATCACAAAAGTTCTTGGAAGCTCAATTCCACAAGTACATTTTAGATTTTTATGCCAAAAATTCCATCAATGAAGGAATGCCAACCACTGCCAACAAGTACCAACATTACATTTCCTTGAAGTTCCAAAACCCAACTTCTGGTGAATGGAAATCATCCAACTTGACCATTGTCAATGACAAACCAATTTGGTGTATAATGTATTACTTCTTGAGAGGTGGTTGTTTGAATGAAGCTTATAATTACATTATTTCCAACAAGACCATTTTCAACAAGATAGCTCCCCAAATCAGTCAATGTTTTAAACACATCCTTCAAGAAGGTTATTTGAATGCTGAACTCCAACAAAGAATCTTATTGGAATACAAAACTTTCAACAATGAAGTCAATGCTGATCCTTACAAACTTGCAGTCTACAAGCTCATAGGTAAACTAGACTTGTCTGGGGAAACTGGATCTAAATGTGTTGGTGAAGTCATTGAATCTATGGAAGATTGGGTGTGGTTCCATTTAGCTGTTTTGACCAAAGGTGAAGATGAATCAAAGGATATTTACAAGGTCATTGAATCTTCGGATCAATTCACATTCCAAGATTTCAAGGAGATTGTCATTTCATTAGGTGAACAACAATTCGGTTTGAAGTTATACTTACAAGCATTGCTTCTATGTGGTTTGTATGAAAACATGGCCGAGTTCATCAGCAATGATAAGTCCAGATTTAATATCGATACAGTTCATTTGATATTTGCCATTCATAACAGTGTCAGCCTAGATTTGGATCAATTCGATGAAGTTGGTATGCCTATTTGGAAGTTCTTTACTTCATACATGCAATACTTCATTATTTCTGATCCAAAGATTGTCATTGAATACTTGATTTTGTTCTACAAACCTATAAGCAATAATAACAAGGATGCCAGCAAGAAGATTTTACAATTGACCCAAACTTTGATCAAGGATTTGATTACATACTCCAAGGATTACACAGCTATTTTGGGTAAGGTCAATTTAAAGACTGGTGCTCTACAACAAGGATACTTAGAAAAAAGAGCTTCTTTCTTCAACATCAACAGTGGTTCTGATTTATACTCCAAGATCACCGAGTCATGTGCCTTCAAGGCTGAAGAAGAAGGTAGATTTGAAGATGCCATTTTGTTATACCACTTAGCCAACAACTTGGACTCTGTCTTCACCATTGTGAACAAGAGTCTTGGTGATTTCTTAAGTGGGTTGGATTTCATGCACTCAGAAGACTGTATTTCCAGCTTTGACTTACAATCTGAGGATATGAACTCTATCTTGAACAAGGCCTTGTTGATTAATGAAAATTATACTAGTTATGGTTCTGCTGCTGCCAAGAAGATTTCTTCTGAGAATAAATTAGCTTTACCTGTTTTATTGAGCATTTCTGATATTTGGCAACAATTCATTGTTGGTGAGTATGCCAAATGTTTGGATAAATTAAAGGCTTTGAATTTAGTCCCAATTTACAACACTTCTGAAAATGCCACATCCATTATCTTGAGTCAAGGTAAAGAAATGTCCACTTTATTAAACATTGATCCAATTTTGAAGAACTTACCAAATGTGCTAATTTTGACCATGTACTCAATTCAAAAAATAAAAGAAAAGCTATCCGCTGCAAGAGATCAAACCAAGACTGTTGTAGTCGAAGCCAAGAACCAATTGAACCAAATCTCCAAGAATTGCATGACCTACGTCGGTATAACTCCATACAGATTGAGCAAGCAAACTTACACAACTTTATTATCAATCGAGTCTGAACTATACAAATAAATACATATATAATCTTTAGTTTTAATTTTATTTCTGTTTATTGGTATAATCCGGTTGTATCTCATAACTATTCGCAGGCACATACTCGCCCTTTTCCAAATGCTCTAACTCACGTTTACGTCTCTCTATTCTTCTTGCTCTTCTTTCGCTATATGACAAACTTTCCTCTTCTTCATCTTCAGAAGATAGATCTTCTATTTTATCTTCATCACCTTTAGGACCATGGGTGTGTGTACAATTGGCCTCATCCTCTTCATTTGGGTGATATATGCAACAAATCTTGGTTTTCTTTTTGTTCATGTGTTCGTTATCCACAGTATCTTCGGTGAAACGGACTTGATGTTGAGAGCTCTCGTCGCTGTGATGCTGGCCTGTGAGGTTAAGAATGATGGGGTTAGGAGATGTTGATGTTTGTGTTTCCTCTTGAAGGGTGTGTGTATTGGATTGTACCATTTTGTATTAAATGTGTGTGGTTGTGATGTTTGGTGATTAAGATGTGGTTAATTTGATATTTTCTACGAAGGGGAGAGTTTATGTGCGTGTTGGACATTTGGCTGTGGCAAACAATTTGTTTACGCAAATCACGTGATTTAAGCTATAATCTTTACATTTAGAATCAAAATTGATTAAATTAATATAATTATGGTAAGCATATATAATATAAATTATACTAAAAGTTAATAAAATTATAAATGTAAAGTTAATTGGTAGATTAGAGATGATTAAAAGTTCTTGTTTTCATAATAAATGTAATAAAAAGATATCAGTTTTGTTAGCTAATTGACAGAACAGAGCATTTCAATTATCCATGATGTTAACACAATATAGAGCTATCATATGAAAATTTCAGCATTGTAATGTCTCCAGTATAAACGTATTTAACACTTTCATATTACTAAACCTCTTCATATAACCCACACCAAACCACTCGTACTCTTCCAGTTGATTAAATCCAACAAACTTTGAAATGATGTTTTTTACACTATTTTCTTATATCCGACTTTATTACCAAATTCATATATTTTTTTAGTGTTTAAAAAAAACTGACACCAAGATTTGCACGGTGGCAAAATCTTTCTATCTACATCTTGAAATTAACTTGTTATCAGCAAATATACAAGCACCCAGAAAGAACAAACCAAATATCTATAACTAATCAACAATGAATCGTTTATTATCACAAATGAGTAGCATGAAGGGTGGCATGTCAGGCGGAGCTCCTGTTGACGCCAACTTAGATGACTCCAAGGAAACAGTATACATATCACCAATCGCCTTATTAAAGATGTTGAGACATGGTAGAGCCGGTGTGCCTATGGAAGTCATGGGATTAATGCTTGGTTCTTTTGTTGATGAATACACAGTCAATGTTGTTGATGTATTTGCCATGCCGCAATCTGGTACTGGTGTTTCTGTTGAAGCTGTTGATGATGTATTCCAAACCAAGATGATGGAAATGCTTGAACAAACTGGCAGACATGAAAATGTTGTTGGTTGGTACCACTCCCATCCAGGGTTTGGTTGTTGGTTATCCTCAGTTGACGTGAACACACAAAAGACATTCGAACAACTATCCCCAAGAGCCGTTGCTGTTGTTGTTGATCCAATCCAATCCGTTAAAGGTAAAGTTGTTATAGATGCATTCAGATTGATGGATCCAGCTACTATGATGAAATTCGGAGAACCAAGACAAACTACTTCTAATATACCATTTTTGAACAAACCAAACTTAACAGCATTGGTACACGGGTTAAATAAAGCTTACTACTCATTGAACATAGATTACTTAAAAGATACAGAAGAAATGAAGGTGATGATGCTACTACATATGAAACAATGGACCAATGGTTTGATCTTAGATAAGGGAGAAGATTTGGAAGAAAAGGAAGCATTCTGCAACCACGAAAGGGATCTAGAAAACTTGACCAAGTTAACCAAGTTATATAACAAGAAGGTTGAAGATGAGATAAAGAAGAAAGAAAAGGAGGAGAAGGAAGAAAAGGAGGAGAAGGAAGAAAAGGAAGAAGAAAAGAAGAAGGAAGAAACAGAAGAAGACGACGTCAGATATGTTGGTAAACAAGATCCTAAGAAGCATTTGAAGGAGTTGTCTGACAAGATACTCCAAGACAACATAGTCCAAGTCCTTACAAACGAGGTGAATGCCAGTGCCATTCAGTTATAAGGCACACTTCTTTATTATATATAGAATGACTTTACTTCAAATGGACAACATCATTGATACAATTGAGTAGTCTGCACGTGAGTGTTAGCCATGTGACTTGCTGCTGTATATTTTTACGGAAATGGAAAGAGCCGTAGGGTTTAAAAGCGCGTCCTTCACCCATAGAAAACTTCACACAGGGAAAATTTTTTCTTCCTTTTCTTTCGCAGCTTCTTCCGGAAAAGGTGAAGAGTGGGTAAAAAACACTCTCAACCACTGTTGAATATTCATTTTCAAGATTACTAATCAAGGAAGGTTGTTTTCACCAAAAAATAAGAATCTGATAGACTAATTCTTTAACACATATATCATAATGTTGAGTTCTACTTATCACAAAGCTTTATTCTCCACTGCTTCTAAGCAATTGGCCAAGACTGCCAAGCACGACGTTGTCATCATTGGTGGTGGTCCAGGTGGTTACGTTGCCGCCATCAAGGCTGCTCAATTGGGTTTCAACACCGCCTGTATTGAAAAGAGAGGTTCCTTAGGTGGTACCTGTTTGAACGTTGGTTGTATCCCATCCAAGGCTCTTTTGAACAACTCCCACTTATACCACGAAATGAAACACGATGCTGATAAAAGAGGTATCATCGTTGGTGATGTCAAGATGGACATCTCCAAGTTCCAAGCTGCCAAGAACAAGATCGTCAAGGAATTAACTGGTGGTATTGAAATGTTATTCAAGAAGAACGGTGTCACTTACTACAAGGGTAACGGTTCTTTCGAAGGTGAACACCAAGTCAAGGTTTCTCCAGTTGAAAACGGTGTCAAGGAAGAAGTCTTAATTGATGCTGAAAATATTATAATTGCTACCGGTTCTGAAGTTACTCCATTCCCAGGTATCACCATTGATGAAGAAAGAATTGTTTCTTCTACCGGTATCTTGAGTTTAAAGGAAGTTCCAAAGAAATTAGCCATCATTGGTGGTGGTATCATTGGTTTAGAAATGGCCTCCGTTTACTCCAGATTAGGTTCTGAAGTTACCATCATTGAATTCCAACCTGCCATTGGTGCCACCATGGATGAAGAAGTTGCCAAGACTACTCAAAAGTTCTTATCCAAGCAAGGTATGAAGTTCAAGACCTCCACCAAGGTCTTAGGTGCCTCCAGAGATGGTGACAAGGTTTCCGTTGAAGTTGAAGGTGTCAAGAACGGTAAGAAGGAAACTTTAGAAGCCGATGTCTTATTAGTTGCCATTGGTAGAAGACCATACGTTCAAAACTTGAACTTAGAAAAGTTAGGCTTAGATGTTGATAAGAGAGGTAGAGTTGTCATTGATAAGGAATTCAACACCAAGTACCCTCATATCAAGGCCATTGGTGATGTCACCTTCGGTCCTATGTTAGCCCACAAGGCCGAAGAAGAAGGTGTTGCTGCCGTTGAAATGTTAAAGACTGGTCACGGTCACGTCAACTACGGTAACATCCCATCCGTCATGTACTCCCACCCAGAAGTCGCTTGGGTAGGTAAGACTGAACAAGAATTAAAGGCTGAAGGCATAAAATACAAGGTTGGTAAGTTCCCATTCTTAGCCAACTCTAGAGCTAAGACCAACATGGACACCGAAGGTTTTGTCAAGGTTTTAGTTGATGCTGAAAGTGAAAGATTATTAGGTGGTCACATTGTCGGTCCAAGTGCTGGTGAATTGATTGCTGAATTAGGTTTAGCCTTAGAATACGGTGCCTCTGCCGAAGACATTGCTAGAACTTGTCACGCTCACCCAACCTTAACCGAAGCCGTTAAGGAAGCTGCTTTAGCCGCTCACTTCAAGCCAATCAACTTCTAAGTGTGAAGTAACTTAAAAGCTTGTATTCTTCCTGAAAAATAATGATCCAAAATAAAAGATATTTCATTTATATGTTAACTCATATTTCCTTCTTCTTTAATATGTAACATCGTTTTCAGAACTTTATGAAAAATGAAATCAAAAAAAAAAATGAGAAATTAGTTTCAAATAAATTTATTATAAACACATATGAAGCAGAGAAGAAAGTAAACTATATATTCCATTTTAACAAAAAAATATAAACAAAATAATAATAGTATTTATAAGTTGGCCTCTCTGGTTGCTCTTTTCATCAAGGACAAGGCATGTCCTGCAGCTCCAAATGAGCATTCAACTCCATACCCCGCAAAACCATAACAGTTAACAACTGGGTAGTAGCTAGTCTTATTCAAGCTTGCTTTATGCTCAATATTAACAACCGATCCTGTTTTACTACCAGGTCTGAAACCTACATTAACTCTCTCTAAAATCCATTCACCATCAACAAACAAAGTAGGGAAAATTTCTTTTGCATTGTTTAGCACATATGTCAAGTCGTCATTTGATATGTTTTTATCATACGATCCATATTGCTTCGTGCCTCCAATTATGAAGTACAGTCTTTTTTTGAAGTCTTTATGGGCTTTAGGTAATGGTCTATGTATTACAAATGACCACTTTGTACCATTTTGGTAAGTCAATGTATTTTGAGCAAATTTCTTGTAAGTTGGCGTGTTTGGAACAGATATGAGTAAAGTTTGACCTCTAATGGGGACGTAATCGCTTTCAATTGTGGCATCATTTTTGTTCCATGTTATGTTTCCTTTTCCTGAACAGTTAACTATAAGTGGTCTAGGATCACTACTGAAAGTAGTCACATCTTCTAAGAATCTCACTTTTTGATTAAAGTGAAAGGTAAGCGCCGTGTTTTTCATACTTTTAGACTTACTGATACAAGATTTGTATAGAAATCTTAAGAATCTTGGAGTATTAACAACGTAAGTGTCGTAAGAGCATATCATATCAAGATTTTCTTGAATACTCATTGGAACAATGTTACCGTCAAGGGTTTGATCATTTTTAATAAAATTAACTAGATTATGCGTGTTATACCCGTCATTCAGGCTCCGATAAGCTTCATTGGCTGATTGAATCAAATCATACCCTCTACAAAGTTTTATTGAAGTCTCAAGACTATCATAGTCCCATTGTTTGCTTTTCTTCAGTTTATTCAAAAAATAGTTAAACGTTTCTTTGGTGTATAAGCTTTCACGTCTTTGATAAGTCAGCCTTTCATCGCCGTATGCATATTCTGTAGGGAATGGCCTTTGATGTGCTCCGGCATATACAGATGCAATTTCTTGATCAAATATTATTTCATCTGAAATGTTATTTGAAGCCAATACTTTTTCATCAATACTTGTGATAACTTGAATGTTGTAAGCAACATCGTTGAAATTCTTTTGATCTATATCTTCTAATAACCTGTAAAGCACAGATAATCCGATGATGCCTGAACCAACAATAATGATGGATTTGCTATTTTGACTCATTACTTTGGTTTAACTAGATCTGTTAATGCTTTAATTCTAAAAGAGTAACAGTTGTTTTAAAACGACTACCACTTTTTTAAATACGTTATCCTTATCGTAATTTAACAAATTTCCATCGGAATCTTAAACACGTGATGTATTCGGATATAAGATAATCCCATATTTTTTATCGCCAGCAAAAAAAGTGCTTAGTTCCCCTCGTTGAAAATTTTCCAACTCTCTCTTTTTTGTGGAAAGCTGAATGGCATTTTGGACAGCTATGTGAAGTGAAAGTTTGAACATTTATAGAATAATAGATATAAAACCAAAAGAAACATCAACAACTACTCCAATATGACATTTAAAAATGATGACAAAAAGGTGAAGAAAACATCTTTATTGTGGAAAAACAAATACAAGAAGAAAAAAGATATCATAAAATTATTTATGAATGAGAACCTCATAAGCAAGCATAACATAATTGCTCAAACAAATAGCCGACACCTCTTTCCTCTCTTATCCAAAAATAGTGATTCTATTGCTAATAAAAATATTAAAAGTAATCTACCCACGAATGCAACAAAGACAGTGCAAGTCAACCCTTTGCCCATCTCACCTGACAATTCGGATAATGACATAGATTACTACTCAAGTGAAATAACCGAAAATAATGATAGCAAGAAATCTAATTCTACAGACTCTAATATACAGAACAACACAGATGACTCTCTTTTCGGAAGCAACTCCCAAATACTACAACTTCTCAAACATGCATCAAAACCTCAAATAGCTGACTTACTTCTTCTTCTTGATAAAGAATTGGTATCGGATTTCACCAAATTGCTTCCCCCAAATGTTTTAACAAGAATATTTCAGTACTTACCATTAGAAGACATTTACACTTGTATGAGTATCAATAGCAGGTATAAGGAACTTATTGAGAAAGACGACATACTCTGGGATTACATAGATAAAAGAGAAAACTTCTTTAACATACCAACAAGAGAAGATCTTGTTCCTAAGGAGCAACGGAAATTATGCACCTTCAAGGAATTCAAGAAAAAGGAACAACTCTACAAAAACTGGACTAATAAAACACACATGCCAAATTGTAACAGCATCATAGCTCATGATGTGGATGTGATCACATGTTTAGAGATCACTCCCGAATATGTCATAACAGCTGCTGATGACACATTTGTCAAGATATACAGCTTGGACGGAGAAAAGTTGACCACTTTGGAAGGTCACGAAGGTGGGGTTTGGGCTTTGAAGTATGATTTGGAGACCAACTTCTTGATCACTGCTGGTACAGATAGATCAATAAGAATATGGGACTTGAGCACCTTCAAATGTGTCTATGTTTTCAAAGGTCATACGTCAACAGTTAGATGTTTGGAACTAAGCTCAAATAATAAATTCGGAAAGTTTATATTGAGTGGGAGCAGAGATAGCAACATCATGGTCTGGAAGTTACCATTGAAGGCCAATCATGAAAATGATGAAGAACTCGTTTATAATGTATTCCATGTGAATCCTTATTATTTAGGAACACTTAAAGGACATAGTGATTCAGTAAGATCAATGTCTGTTCATAAAAACATCTTGGTTACTGGTTCATATGATGGGACTTGTAGAATTTGGAATATTAGTGAATTGGCATGCATTTGTAAGATGGTAGGAAATGGATCCAGAGTTTATTCTGTAGTTTACGATCACAAAAGAAATAGAGTTTATTCGACTACAACTGATTTCAAGATATTCGTTTGGGATGTTAATGACTATGAAGCAACAGGTAATTTGGTTATCTTCGATGACAAGCCAAATTTATTTTATCTAAACACACCTTCATTAATATTACATGGCCATGCAGGTTTAGTTGGATTGTTGGAATTAAAAGGTGATATTTTATGCTCAGCTGCTGCTGATGGTTCTGTCAAAGGATGGGACATCAACAACTTCAATGTATTGTTCCAGTATTACCACAATGGCAACATTCCGATTTCATCCTTCTGGTTTGATGAGAACTTCCTAATACTAGGTTCCGAAATTCAATTCACTGTGATTAACATCAGAAATGGTGACATACTATTCCATGACATTTTACATTTTGCTGATAATGTGTGGGGAATAAAGTCTGATGGTAAGAAGATATACACAGCTGTAGTCAAAGACCATAAGTCATACTTGAGTGTTATTGATTTCACAAATTTGGAGCCAAGAAAGGATCAAAGACCAAGTTTCCCAAATGTTTTACGCGGTTCTTTATGTGTTAACAAGGAATATTTGTTACAAAGAAGATTATCACCACAAAGATACATAAAGGAGAATAAGGATTACACTTTAGAAAACGAATGTGACACTCCATTAAGCTTTGATTGAGGATAAGAACTGGTGTTATCAAAAGTCATCTCTTCTAGTATGATTTTTTTTCTGAAAATTATTTGGCACCAAGAAAAATTTACACCCCGTTTAATCATAGTGATAATTTTCCCCTTTTTGCAGTTTGAACAAAATATCTTTCAAATTTCATTTTGTTCATGTTTGAAGAATATGGAAGATCTGTCAGAACCATAACCATATTATCACCAATGAATTCATCATTTTTACAATCAGAAACATCAAATAGCAAAGTTTATCACAGAGCAGGAAGTGCTTCTGCCGACTCCAATAAAAAGATCACCCTTGAAGAAAAGCTTTTTGGACCATCGAAACTCCAAAATGTGGATATGAGATTGCCTAATGATGTGAACAGCAAGGTTCTTTTAGTGTCCTTTGCTTTGGTGATGACGTCTGCCACTGTATTCTTTTTGGGAGTACTAATAATCATTCAATATAGAACCTTACCTCTTCAAGTCAATGCGAAGATGGTTTTCAATGCTTCTGTTATAGTTGCCTGTGTGATGAGTATTTTTTACTTGCACAAGTTGAATGTAAAACTTTATAAGTATGCTTGTATGAACAGTACAGGTGTTTACCATAAGATACTGAACACCACTGTGAATGACAACATTGAATTGGAAGTCATGCACTAGATCTATATATCGTTGCTCAACAAAAATATGTCTTAGGGAACATTTTTTTAATTTTTGATTTTTTTGTATCTCCGATAAGGTCACGTTTTTTGACATTCAATGATAGTCACGTGACGGACGCGTAAAAAAAAGAGAAGAAAATTGGAAGACACCAAAATCTGCCTTCTTCCGTTTTTTTTTTCTTCCAACTATTGGTGTTTTTGTTGTTGTTTTTTTACTTGTACATTACTTGTTCTTTGCAATGTTTACACTAATAACAGAACTTTGGTCAAGACAACCAAACAAAACAATCATAATTATTAATAAAAAGACTACCACAAGAAAATGGGAAGACTTTTAAATTTAAAGCTAAACAACTTTAAGTCTTACAAAGATGAAGTAAACATTGAAATTGGGTCTTCCAACTTCATTTCCATCATAGGTCCTAACGGGTCTGGTAAGAGTAACATCATGGATGCTATATCCTTTGTTCTAGGTGTTGACACTAATCTTTTGAGATCTTCTTCTATAACCCAGTTGATCTACAGAGGTAAGAAAAATAATGAAAATGAAGAAGATGAAGAAGACTTTATCTCTCCAATCACAAGAGCTTCTGTTGAAGCCACTTATCAAAAAACAGACGGTACAATTGTTCAGTTCTACAGAGATGTTGACACTGATGGTGCTTCCAGATACAGAATTAACGATAGAAGCACTAACTTACAGAAGTATATTGAAGCTTTGAACAAGGAAAATATTTTGGTTGAAGTCAGAAACTTCTTGGTGTTCCAAGGTGATGTTGAACAAGTAGCTTCAAAAGATCCATATGATTTGACGAACTTCTTTGAAAGAATTTCTGGCTCCATCAAGTACAAGAAGGAGTACGATGCTTTAAAACAAGAGTATTTAAAAGCTGCTAACGAATGTGGTGATGCCATCATTGAGAAAAGAAGACTTCAAACTGAAATCAGTCATTATACTGAAAGTGCCAACAAGAACGACAAGTATAATGATAAATTGGACGAAAAACAACAGTTGACTATCCAATTCCATTTGTTCCAACTATACTTGATTGATGATCAGTTAAACATATTAGATGAGGAAATTGACAATATCAAGGTTAATGTTGGAATGATTGAGGATGACTTAACCACTAAAGAAGAAAACTATAATGATGCTTTAAACGAAAATGTAAGATATCAATTTGCATTAAAGAACAACAATAAGAGTATCAAGCAATTTTTGGCTGCTTCTAAAAAGTTAAAGTCCACTACCTTGAACAAGACTCAAAATGAATCTAGATCATACGAATCTATTATTGCCGAATTGAAACACAATCATGAAGCTTTGAACGTTGATTTGCAAAACCAAGAGGCTACTATTGAACTTTTGGAAAGTACAAAATCTAGTTTAGTTGAAAAGAGCTCAGCTATCAAATCTGAAATTGAAGAAATTGAAAAAGATCAAGCCAAGTTCAAGAACATGGACGCTGCTGCTTTGGATCAAATCAACAATATTAAAAGTGATTATATCACCTCTCATGGTGGTGATATTATTGACAGAGAGATTCAATTAAAAACCAACAAACTGGATGAATTAAACATCAATTTGAGAAAAATCCATAAACAAATTGGTGTTTACGAATCATTAATCAAAGAACAAGAAAACGAGAAACTACAAAAGGAGAAGAGCATTAAAAAATCTGAAGATCTGTTGAACTCTAATGACTCCGAACTTAAGTCATTGGAAAAGCAAAAGAAGAAAGTTTCTAGTAGCATTGAATCTATGAATAAGAAGATCAACTTCGACAACATTAAGTTAAGAAACATTCTTTTGAGAATTGATGAATTATCCGCTGATCAAAGAGAAACCAAGTTTGAAGAAAAGCAAAGAGAAATGTTGCGTTCTTTGAAGAATATTTATCCTGGTGTCAAAGGTTTTGTCATTGACTTATTCAGACCATCTCATTCCAAATACAACACTGCGGTAAGTTTATTAATCGGTAGAAACCTATATGCAATCATTGTGGATAATGCTTCTACTGCCAATTCTTGTATTCAATACATGAAGGCGCAAAGATTGGGTACGGCGACTTTCCTACCACTTGATGTGGTATCTGGAAAGACTCCAGATTTTACCTTAAATGACAAGAAGGCTGTATTTGCATCTGAGATTTTGACATATTCCGATGAATTCAAATCTGTTATGAAGTATATTTGTAGAGATACTGTTATTTCAGATGATTTGAAAACAGCCCAAAAGTTGAAGTGGCAAGATAACTTAAATTGTAGAATAATTTCCATTAATGGTGATGTTATCCAACAATCTGGTATCATGACCGGTGGTAGCACTCAAGCCAACGGTAGTGAATCAAGATGGAATAAGATTGAGTACCAAGACTTGGTTAGCACTAAAGACAAGTTGATGGATAACTTGAAGAAATATCATGATACAATTGATGCCAACTATATGTTAATCAAAGATTTGGGATCTAAAATTTCTGATATTCAAAAGGATCACGAGGAAATAAAGTTGAACATTGACTTTAACAAGACTGAAATAGAGAACTTATCTAAGCAAATTGATTACAATAATGGAAAGTTGGCTAATGAATTGAAGACTGAAGAAAATGAGTTGAAGGAATCTGTTGAACTTGTACAACATGATTACACCAAACAAGTTGAAAAGAGAAATACTCTTCTAGAGCAATTATTCACTAATTTATCTAACACATTAGGCTTTTCAGTATTAGAATATGAAAACACTACTGGTAACTTGATTAAAGAAAAGAAGAAACAATTTGATTTATTGTCTAGAGACTTATCTGAACTTACTACAAAGCTATCTTTTGAAAACAAGAAGAGATCATCAATCTTGGCCTCAATTGGCAATGTTGAGAAATCTATTGAGGAAAATACTAAACTGGTCGAAGAGATTCAAACTACAATGGACAATATTAGTGAAGAAATTTCTGGCTTGAGTGAAAAGACTGAAATGACTACCAAGGAAGTTGATGATTTGAAGGTCAAATTCGAGGAAAACAAAACTTTGGTCAATGCTCTATCTTCAGAAATTGATGAACTAAAGAATAAGCGTGATAAGTTGAATGTTGAACTATCAGAAAAAGAAAGTGTTTATGATTCTTACGAAAAGGATAGAACACAGATATTAAAGAACTGTAAGATGAATGCTGTGGAATTACCAATCTCAAATGGATCTTTGCAAAACGATAATGCTGATGATGAAACAGAATTTGACTACTCCATTTTGATATTAGACTACACCAAATTGGACAAGAAGTTGTTGAAATCAAAGAACAAGAAGTTGAGTAATGCTGATGTTCAAAAGAACATTACTAGCAAGCTTGCTGACATTGAAAAGGATTTACTAACGCTACAACCTAATGTCCATGCCAAGGATAGATTGAGGGAAATCACAGAAAAGTATAACAAATACAACAATGAAGTTGTCCATGACCTGAAAGACAAAGAAAAGAAGCTACTTGATAAATTCAGTAAGGTAAAGAAACAACGTAGACAAACATTTGAAGAAACACTTCAATTTGTTATGGAGAATATTGATTCGGTTTACAAGGAACTAACAACTGACGCAACCACTTCAAGTGAATCCAATGCACTGGTTGGCGGTTCTGCATCCATAAACTTAGAGTTCAATGAAGAAGATGACGATGAACCTTACTTGGCAGCCATGAGATACCAAGCTACTCCACCAATGAAAAAGTTCAGAGAAATTGAGTATTTGTCAGGTGGTGAGAAGACTGTGGCTGCTTTGGCTTTACTGTTCACAATAAATAAATTTAAACCATCTCCATTCTTTGTTTTGGATGAAATAGATGCTGCTTTGGATACCATCAATGTTTTAAGAGTAGGAAATTACATCAAAAAACATGCTGATGAGAACTTACAGTTCATAGTGATCTCGTTGAAAAACAGCATATTCGAGGAGTCTGATTCATTGGTAGGTGTTTACAGAAACCAAAAGATGAACAGCTCCAAGGTGCTGACTCTTGACCTAACGGCTTACGAAGCATAATCATTATAAAAGAGTATTAATTCCTGTTTTATAACCAACAATCTTTATATCCGGTTGAGAAATCGTGTTTTTAAAATTTCAATTTTCTTTTTTTTTTCAATGTGCTCAGTGTTAATTCAAAGTGTTAAGCGCCCTTTCTTTAAGTCTTGGTGTGGATTTCTGAATTACTCACACATTTGTACTTGTTTACATAGATTTTATTAGGTTAAAGACGACCAAAAAAACACAAACACACATAGCTGTTTTAGTTAGTTGAAAGAATTTAGACATACACACAACCATGAGTCTTCCTCCTAACATCAACAACGCTGGGGATGGCAATCCTCCTTTAATGCACAAGGCAGTTACAAATTTAATTAAAAAGAAAAACAACTCATCAACAAACTTGAAGAGATCAAATTCATCTGGTGAAGTTTCAAACGGTAAAGAAAAACTGTTCAAAAGTTTGAAAAGCGGCTCAAGTCAAAATCTTTCATCTTTGAAATCAAATAACTCAAAAAGTAACATCTTCGATCCTGTCAACATGGAAAAGTTGATGAGTGAAAGATTGAAGTTTTTCAACTTGGACATTGAAGATGATGCTCCACAAGAAAAATTCACTGATCCAAAGTCCAAACATTTCAGTAGAGACTTTGATTACAAATACGATGTTGATAATTGTATACCATTCGAGACTGAAGGATACTCTCAACAAGCCAAATATTTATGTCATGTTATAGTCAACTTGTACATTTCCATATCCTCAAAGGATTTCCAAGGTATTATTCCAATCTCTGCCAAGGATATTTCTTCTTTCAAGAGTGATATAGAAATGGTCTTTGGTACCGATATGTTACAATTGAACACTCCTGATGATGATGAATCTGTAATTTCTCAAAGCGAGTACAACACTTTTGAAGATGAAGCTAGTGATGACGAACTTGACAGAGAAGCTTCCAATGGGGTTGTCATTGGTGGTAAGATTAATGTCAAATCATCCACGATTGTTAATGTTGTTTATTGGACCACAGAACTATCCAAGTGTTTACACTTTGAAATTCCAGTTTCTCTGAGAAAGAGCTTGTGTATAGTTTACTACAACTTAGCATTATCCAGAGGTCAAAAGATCAACAGAGCTTTGTTTGTTGACACATTTGTTGATTTATTGGAGGCTTTGGGTGAGCAATCATACAATGACTTTAAGAGAATTTTAAAACAAAATGGATTGGTTTTGGATTACAAGCCACTTCTGGACTACTTTTTGGATTTCCTTCCTGACCCAGAAGCCACTTACCAAAAGAGAGATCTAGAAAACAGAAATGATCACACATTGTTAAAGGTTTTGATGAAATTATCTCACAATGCCAGACCATTTTTCGATGATTCCAATGATGAATGTTTGACCAACATAACACAATTTGTTGTCTCATCTCTTGCTCCGAAAACAGTATCAGTTGTTCTTCCGATAGTTGCCAGTTTTGTTCCATTCCACTTCTTTGAAAATAAGTCTTGTATGGATTTATTTAAATTTGTGTTTGCCATATGGAAGAACTCTGTTGTTAATGATTCTGTGGACGTTCAATGGTTCCAGTTCTTAGCAGACATGATAAGCGAAGGCTATACTGAATTGATTTCCAACGAGAATCCTAACATAACATCAAAGTCTAACATTGAATTTGGCGAATTTGGTTTCTTGAATGAAGAACAAGTTGATTTCATTCTTAACAGATTGAGATTATCTATGGTCAAGGAAAACTCTGTTGCCTCATTTACTGCTATTATGACATCTTTAGTATTCTCAATTAACAGTGAAAAGATGATGACTAAAATCAATAATTTATTGAACTCCATGGCTACTTACTTCCATCCTTCTAATACAGATGTTTGGTCTTCCTTGTGTGCCAAGTTTGTTGCCTCGTTCATCAGAGTTTATCATGAAAGATGTAAATTAGAAGAAGATTTTGCCAAAAACAGAAAGGAATTGTATTTAACTCCGGACAATCACGCTAAGTTGGTTGACATGTTCCAAGGCCCTATTTTGGTTGGCTCCATGTCCAAAGACACCAAAAGTGCTACTCATTACTGCTCCTCTTTGGCCTACTTATTGGATATTAATCCACCTAACAAGTTCCAATTGATGGATACTGTTTTATTAGAAGTTTATACTCCGTATCCACATTCCATTGAAAGAGAAAGTATCGCTTTGAAACAGTTTGGTAGAATTGCCAGATTCTATTGCTCAACACCAATATACAGAATGCACATCACCAATGTCATGACCATGATCATCAACAAGATTGATGCCAATGATCCAGAAATGTGTATTCCTTTATTGAACTGTTTGTTGTGTATTGTTGCATTCACTCCTGTTTCTATTATAGAAGAATACAAAGACAGAGATTTCTATTCAGTAACTGAACCAGCTCTTGCTGCTCATCTCCAAAACATTAGACAAGGATTCCATGAAACTGAGTACAATGATGAATTCAAATACGCCTTTGGAGTCTCCACAACATTATTCAAGCCAATCGTTGAGGCCTTGATCACTAAGTTATTCTCATTTGTTCCTTCTAAGGCTGAAGAGAATGAGTTGTTTAAGGTTGCTCAGCTATTCTTAATAATGATTGAATCCATGGACAAGAACATGTTTGACTTCTTCAGTCAAATTTTTATCTCCCATTTGGATGATGAATCTGCATTCTTAAACTGTAAAGATCCCAATGTTGATATCATTGCTGAAATTACCGGTTACATGTTAAAGAGAGATACTAGTTTGTATTCTCAATTGATTAGTATGTTTGCTGCAAAGGTAGATAGAGAAGTTGAAAAGAGTAAAGGTAATGTTAGAAGTAAGGCCCTACAAGAAAGAGATAACAAAATGCTTTACTGTGTTAGAGTTTTAGATGAAGTTTTTAGATGTGGTATGGCTGAGACTCTTCAACACAAAGAAGATGTTGAAAAGATATTGTTCAAGTTCTTTAATGAAGTATACAATCCACCTATCGATATGATTTCTCCAACATTGATCCACAACTTGTTGTTCACTTTGGTTTATCCTGAAATCATTGATTTCAGACTATTCCCAGATGATTGCAAATTGTCTCCAGAAGAAAAGTGGGGTGGCTTTTCAAGAGATGATAGAAGATTCTCTACTGATTTCATGAACTTCAAGTGGCACTTACCTGGTGACGATGAAGTCAACTATGCCATTGATTTATCCAAGAGATTGGTTCAATACGCCTCCAACAATATCTCCAAGTTTATTGCTAATGATAGTTTGTCCACCTTCGACAAAGACAACATTGAGAAGAATGTGATGATTTTAGTCCACACTTTATCTGGTTTATCTGAAGTCTTCGATCCAGACTATGCTGATATCAAGAAAACCCAAAAGAAGAATAATGGATTCTCTGAAAGTCAAAACAAGGAAAAACTAGCTATTTTGAACTATGTCAGAAAACAAAGTGTTGACTCTGAAGCCATTGAAAACGGTTTAGAACAAGATGCTGCTGCTTTGGACGTTGATGATGAAGATGACGCCATGTCCATTGATTATGTTGCCGAAGATTCAGGAGTTGTTGGAAACACAATGTTTGATGATATGATGAGTGTTGATACCACCCCAATGCCCGCTGATGCTCATGAATATAATGCAGTTACCACAACTGCTGCCAATGCTGGGTTGATATTAGGGGATGAAAGAATTACTTTACACAAGTTGTTTAACTCCTTTGGTAAGACAGACTCTGAAAAGTTAGCTGATCCTAGATACGATGAGATTCATGAATTACACACTGAAGTTGGTAGAATCTTACACGACTTGATTGCTGCCTGTAAAACTAAGAGTGTCAATGACAGTGAGTTATTAATTGGCATTTTGAGATGTATCAAATGTTGGTTTGTTGACAGAGGTAGAGAAGTTTTCTTTGGTGAAGAAAATGAGTACATGATTGATGTTACTTTAATGGAAAACATCCAATCATTAGCTCATGTATTTGAGCCTTACACAAGAACTTGTTTAGCCTTAAGAGTCCATATGGATTATAGAGCAAGAGTTGCAACTCAATCATCTAGTAGAGTTATCTCTTCTATTGAAAAAGTTTTATTGAATGATCTTCTTTCTATGTGCATTTCTCCGTATCCGAACATTTCTGGAGCTGCTCAACAAGGCCTGCATGATATCATGAAACAACTTCTAGGTTGTAGAAAGATTTGCATGTCTTATTTGTTGAATGAGTTAGAAAAGAGTCTTCAAAACAAGGACGAATTGGTCACCAAATCTATTTTGGAAACTTTGACTTTGCCAAAGATTTCTAACACCTTAGCTAGTGATTATCAAAACTTGTGCAGAATGTTTGATTTGCTATTGTTGTGTAATAGTCACAGCAACTTTATAGTTATTATGACAAGTGAGGAGCTATTAATGCAATTGTCTAGATCATTCAAAGTTCCTTCCTCTGTTTGCATTTTCAATTTTGATTGCTTGAAGGGTATTGCTCCAGATGATAAGGCGCTTAACATTGAAATTGAGGCTGTTACAAATGCCAAGATTGAGAAAAGAAAGGAAATTTTCAAGTTATTGAAGCAGTTTGAAGCTCATGCCAGAGAAAAGATTCAAGGGATCACAGAATCTAAACCTGAAGATGATGTCATGGATATTGATGATGAAGATCAAGAGGCTGATGATCACTCTTCTGATTGGAAAGGTCAATTATTCTTGGGTGACATTATTTACAAGTTACAGTTATCCAATGAATTTCCAACTGACTTGGATTCCACCAAGCAACTTTTGGAACAAACAAGATCTGATCACCCTGATATTAAGCAGAAATCTATTTTTTACTTTACAAACTTAGTATCCAATCTTTTGGAAAGAGCTGAAATGGGATATGAAAGAGAAGCTCTATTTGCTCCTTGTTACAATAGACCTTTGGTTAAGACTATTGACACATCCGCTCCTGGATTCAGAGAATACTACCAAAACCAATTGGCCAATTATGAGAATCCAGACTTCTTTGTTGATGCTAAATCTTACTCTGGATGTGTTGCTTTGGGATGGCCATTGTATGCTTTATCATCTGATAACTCTGAAAGATTGAACCTACAATTAAAACCTGAAGAAAGAGAAGTTTTGGAGAAAATTTGTGAACAAATAACTTCTGAATATTTGGAAAATACAGTTCAATATTTGATCAAGGACAAGGACAACAAATCCGAGTTTTTCCCAATCAGTGTATGCTTTTTTGCTACCTTAATTCAATTGATAAACCTTGGTATTTGTAAGTCAATCGCTTATGAAGACATGCTAAAGCTTTGTGAAAAAACCTTTGACAGAAACACCAATGCCAACATCATCACTTCTGGTGAAATTTTTGCTGCTTTAATGGTTGCCAGTGGTTACACCACACCTGAGAACACTGTTAAGAGGGATGCTTTTATTGAAGAATTTATGTCTAATAATATTTTGAAAAACGTCAACACCGACATTCTTAATGCCTATGCTGTTATCTTCTGGTGGCTTCCAGGTCAAGTTGATATTAGAAGATCAAAGACATTATTTGAAAAGGTTGTTTTGTCTGTTGGTGAAATTTTAACTGAAAGCCAAGACAGTACTGTGTCTCCAGCTTTAGTTGCTGCTAGAATCAATTTTGCTAGATACTTGCTCATGGGTGTTAATACCACTTCTGATTTGAACCAAAGTTTAGCCAAGATTGTTGGTGTTTTCAATCATCCAGATGATCCTGTCAGAAAAGGTGTTGCCAACATTCTTTATTTCTTATTGGTAACTGACACTCAAGTCAAGTTTGACAGTGCTGACCATTTGATGGAACATGTTGCCAAAAATGATGAAGACAACTTGGGTAATTCTTTGAAGGGAACTCCTGAATGGTTCAACGAATTGATGTTAGAACAATTCCATTGGATATCTGAAGAATACAAAAACAATGAGACCTATTACAAAACTACAGATGCTGCCAAAATCATTCAAACTGAATTTTTCCGTAGAGCCAGTACAGTTTATTCGATATATGCTGCATGGGTTCTTCACAATATTGTTCCTATTCCATACTACTTTGAGGAGATAGCCAAATATTGCTCTATTCTTTATGAGATGAAGAATGCTTGTAACTTGACATCTATGAAACCTGATAAGCTATTTGAAAACTTAGGTTCAGCAACGATGAACAAAGTTACTTTAGAAATTGTCTTGGATGCCTTCTTTGATTTCAAGAACAAAAAAATCTTCAGCAATGCCCATGGTTACAAGATTCAATTGAACTTTATTCAGAATCTATTCTCAACTTACTTGTACATTTTGACTCCAGCTCAATTACAAGACATTGTGAATTATGTTACTACAACATTAAGCTATCAAGGATCATTGGAAGTTAGAGAAATGGCAGGAAAGGTTTTATCTGGAATTGTCCACACCATGGGTGAAGATTCTGAGATTGTTAAGGAATTGTACAGCACATTTGTTGGTAAGATCAAGAAAGCAGGAAGTACTTTAGACTTAAAGCACAAGTATGTTGAAAAGAGCAAGAAGAATGAAGCTGAAATACATGGTGCGGTTATTGGATTGAGTGCTGTTGTGAATGCATTCCCATACATTCAGCCAATACCAGCATGGATTCCAGAAAGCTTGAGCATTTTATCCAGATGGACAAGATTCAATGGGTTCATTGGTCAAACAGTACAAAATGCAATGACTGAATTCAAGAAGAACAGAACAGATACATGGCATTTGGACAAAGAGTATTTCACCATTGACCAACTAGAAGATTTAGAAGGTGTAAATTGGAGAAGTTACTATGCTTAGATAGAGTTATATATTATCACGACGGCATTTATGGTCGTTACAATATTATTAAAAATTAACAAAATAAAATTGATGAGAGATAGTCCCGCTGTTAAGGGTTGAATTTTTCAGTAGACGGATAATCTGCTAAGCCATGGAGACGTTTCCATCGCAGTTAAGCGCTAAAATCTGTTTTTTCGTCTTCCTGTCAATTTTCCCATCCCTGTATAAAAAGGCACAAAAGCATCCATGGACAGTTTTTTTTCTATCAACTCTGAACACTCCAAATAAACTCTGCCAGTGCACATTGCTGTCTTCTGTAGCATATTACTGATTTGTTATCCAACTTTCTAGTATACTGTTTACCCATCTGGTTAATTACACACCCATCTCATAATAATACGTAATAATTCATCCAGTAAGTATTATATCATCTAACATAACAAAATCATAAATCTGTAGCTTTGCTAGGACAAAATCATAAAAATTAACAAAACAAGAAACAGAATTAAGTTTATTTGAAACAAAACATAGAAATAATATAAAAAAAATCAAGGCAATGTCTCCTAATTTCTTTGCCAAAAAATCTAATAAATCCCAAGAGGATGATTACTCCTCTATCATTGAAACAAAATCCACTCAATATGATAATGAATATGCTTCTCCTACAGACTTTATGAACAAGGAAGATATTGAAAAAGTTGTTGACTCCAATGTTTATCTACAAAAGAGATTATTCTCATTCATGAAATCCAAGAAAATTCCTGAAATTCCAAAGGATGATTCTGAAAGAGAAGAATTCGCCTACTATGATGCTAACATAATATCCAAAATATTCTTCCTTTGGTGTTTGCCTTTAATTGGTATTGGTTATAAAAGAACTATTCAACCTCAAGATCTTTATAAATTAAAACCAAAGATGAAGGTTGAAACCTTAACTGAGACTTTTGAGAGATTCTGGAAGGATGAAGTCAGAAACTTGATCAAAAAATACAAACTCGAACATCCAGAAGAAGAGGTACCCGAATTTGACTCTGAAGAAAGTGAATTCCACCACTATTATGGTAAATTAACTCCTGAGCGTTTGAGTTTGGTCAAATGTTTGTTCAGAACATTAAGAGAAAAGCATCTAAGAGCCTTGTCTTATGTCATTTTGGGTAACTGTTCTGCTGCCTTAAATCCATTGGTTACCAAAAGATTGATCAACTTTGTTGAAGAAAAGCAAATGTTCCCTCACTTACATGTAAATAAAGGTGTTGGTTATGCCATTGGTGCTACCATCATCATGTTGTTGAATGGTATCTTCTTTAACCATTGTTTCCAAATGTCTACTTTAAGTGGTACTCAAACCAAGGGTATCATGACTTCTGCTTTACTATCTAAGTCTTTCAAGCTAAGCAGCAGTGCCAAGAATGTCTACTCTAATGGTATGCTTACTTCTATGATGTCCACTGATATGCAAAGACTTGAATTTGCCATCGCATTGCAACCTTTCCTATGGGGGTTCTTACCACCTGTTATTATCTGTTTGATTCTATTACTTATCAACATTGGACCAGTTTGTTTAATTGGTTTTGCTGTCTTTTTCACTCTGATTTTCTGTACCATTAGAGCTTTCAAGACTATCATCTCCATTAGAATCAGAGCCAACAGACACACTGATGCCAGAGTCAGTTACATGCGAGAAGTCTTAAACTCCTTAAAAATGATCAAGTTCTACGGTTGGGAAGATGCTTATGAAGAAAGTATTATTGAAACCAGAAACAAAGAAATCCATGAAATTAAGAAAATGCTGTACACCAGAAACTTCTTCACTGCATTGGGTTTAATGTTACCAACCATAGCCACTTTAGTCAGTTTCTTGGTCTTATACAAGGTTGGATGGGGTTCCAAATCTGTTGGTTCTATCTTCTCTTCCTTATCCTCCTTCCAAGTTTTGGCTATTTTAGTTTTCTTTTTCCCATTGGCCTTATCCACTGGTATTGATGCATTAATTTCTTTAGGTAGAGCCCAAACTTTCTTGCTTGCCAAGGAAGAACAAATTAGTGAGGAAAGACTACCATGTGACGATAAAGGAAATGCCTTAGAATTGACTAATTGTGACTTTGAATGGGAAGCCTTTGATGCTGACTCTGAAGATGAAGACGAACATGTTGTTCTGCACAACCAAGGTAACAATGATTTGGATGAAAGTCATTTTGAAACATCTTCTTCCAAGAAAGAAAAAGCTGCTAACAACAGTTCTGAGTTTGATGACATCAGTGAAAACACTGCCAATGAAAAGCATGAACCAAGTGATGAAATGAAGCTGAAGTTCAAGGGTTTCCACAACACCAACTTGAAGATTGCTGATGGTGAATTTGTTATGGTTACTGGCGCTATTGGTACTGGTAAGACTTCTTTGTTGAATGCTTTGGCTGGTATGATGCCTCAACTATCTGGTTTGGTTAAACAAAACGGTAAGCTATTATTGTCTGGCCAACCATGGATCCAAAACACCACTTTGAAAAACAACATCTTATTTGGTTCTGCCTTTGAACAAAAAAGATATGACGCTATTTTAGATGCCTGTTCCTTGCTTCCTGATTTAGATATTTTACCAGGTGGTGATCAATGTGAACTTGGTGATAAGGGTGTTAATTTGTCTGGTGGTCAAAAGGCTAGACTAGCCTTAGCCAGAACATGTTACAAGGATGCTGACATCTACTTATTTGATGATGTTCTTTCTGCTGTTGACTCCAGAGTTGGTAAGTATATTATGGACAAGTGTATGCTTGAATTATTGGCTGGTAAAACCAAGATTTTGGCCACCCATCAACTTTCCTTATTGGACAGAGTTGACAAGGTTATTTTCATTAGTTCCAACGGTTCCATCACTCATGGTACTAAAGAAGACTTGATGGCCAATGAACCTGAATTTGCCAAGTTGGTTCAATTTGCTCAAAACCAATCCGCTGAAGAAGAAGATTTGGAAGAAGACGATCCAATAATTGAAAAGGAAATTAACGATGTTGTCTCCACCAACTCTGATGACGAAGTAAGAAGCTTTGGTCCTGAAGGTCTTGACAACGATTATGATGATTTAGCCAAGTTGAAGAAGGAAATCACAGCCAAGTCTGACATTATTGTAGAATCCTCCAACAAAGAAAGAAGAGCATTCAACTCTGTTTCTTTCTCTGTTTACAAGAAGTACATCACTTCTGGTTGTGGTAAGTTTACTTTCCCAACTATTTTGTTGTACGCCACTACTGTTGTTGCCACCACTTTCTGTATGTTGTTCTCCTCTGTTTGGTTATCTTTCTGGACAAGCTATAAATTTGACAGACCACCATCTTTTTACATGGGGATGTACTGCTTTTTTGTCTTTGGTGCATTATTCTTCATGGTCATTGAGTTCACTACCTTGTGTACGGTTTGTTTGAATGCTGCTAGAGCTTTGAACTTGAATGTTGTTAAGAAGTTGTTACACACCAGAATGTCTTTTTTGGATGTTACTCCAATGGGTAGAATCTTAAATGTTTGTTCAAGTGATACCAACACCTTGGATAATGAAATCAGTGAACAATTGAGATTGTTTGTTTATCAATTGGCCAACTTGATTGGTGTTGTTATTTTGTGTATCATCTACATGCCATACTTTGCCATTGCTGTTCCATTTTTATTGATTTTGTACATGTTCATTGCCTCTCACTATCAAGCCACTGGTAGAGAAGTCAAGAGATTGGAAGCTGTTCAAAGATCATTTGTTTACAACAACATCAATGAAGTTTTGAGTGGTATGGCCACCATCAAGTGTTACGAAAAGGAAAGAGCCTTTATTATGAAGAACAACTTTTTGATTGATAAGCAAAACGAAGCTGCTCACATGTCCTTCTCTTTACAAAGATGGGCTGCCTTGTTCATTGATATGGTTGCCTGTTTGTTTGCTGTTATTATTTCCTTGTTGTGTATCACCAGAGCTTTCCATGTCAGTGCTTCTTCTGTGGGTGTTATGTTGACTTATGTGTTACAATTACCTGGTTTATTGAATGTTTTGTTGAGAGCCATGACCCAAGCTGAAAATGACATGAACTCTGTTGAAAGATTGGTTTCTTACAGCACTGAGTTGCCACAAGAAGCTGCTTACAGAGCCAATGGTAATGGTAGTGATGTTGTGCAACCACCTGAAGAATGGCCAGTTAAGGGTTCTATTGAATTCAATGATGTTTCTATGGCTTACAGAGAAGGCTTACCATTAGTCTTGAAGAACTTGAGTTTCTCAATTAATGATGGTGAAAAGATTGCATTGGTTGGTAGAACTGGTTGTGGTAAGTCATCCACAGTATTGACATTGTTCAGATTGGTTGAGTTGTCTTCTGGTAATATTACTATAGATGGTCAAGATATTTCTAAACTTGGATTATATGATTTAAGAAGAAAGCTAACGATCATTCCACAAGACCCAGTTTTGTTTAAGAGATCAATCAGAAGAAACTTAGATCCATTTGGTGATTATAGTGATGATGAACTATGGGAAGCCTTGGTCAACTCTGGTGCCATTGAAAGATCATTGCTGGATGAAGTTAAGGGTCAAGTTGTTTCCAAAGACGAAAAGGAAAACGACGGTGCCCACAAGTTCCACTTGGACCAAATGGTACAAGAAGATGGTGTCAACTATTCCAATGGTGAAAGACAAGTTTTAGCCTTGACCAGAGCTGTTGTTGCCAAGTCCAAGATTTTAGTCTTAGACGAAGCCACCTCTTCTGTTGATTACGAAACTGATGCTAAGATTCAATCCAGAATCAGCACTGAATTCAAGAACAGTACTGTTATAACCATTGCACACAGATTAAACACTATTTTATCATACGACAAGATCATGGTTTTGGAGAAGGGAGAGATAGCTGAGTTTGATGAGCCATTGAAGCTATTCAACCAAGAGGGCAGTATCTTCAGAGAGATGTGTGAAAAGGCAGCCATTACTGAAGCTGACTTCTAAAGCATTTAGGCTTGCTTGAGATTATATATAATATGATATGGATTATAAGATTTGACTTTTAATTAATACGAAATGCTGATTCACGGACTTAAGGCGATAAAATTTTTATGAAGATGTTTTAGTAATTTTGATCGTGCGTTTTTTTCTTCAGGTGGGTAAAAAAAGTTACATTTTTTTTAAAGGGGTAAATATACTCTAGAAAACTGACTTACAATCAACACCATATATAAACACACACACGATGTCTGGAAACAACTCTAACTTCCATGCTATGAGAAAGATCTTGCTGATTGGTGATTCAGGAGTGGGCAAGTCCTGTTTGCTAGTAAGGTTCGTAGACGACAATTTCTCCCCATCATTCATAACCACCATTGGTATTGATTTCAAGATCAAGACTATTGATATCAATGGTAAGAAGATCAAGTTACAATTGTGGGACACAGCCGGACAAGAAAGATTTAGAACCATAACCACAGCTTATTACAGAGGTGCTGATGGTGTAGTGTTGGTTTATGATGTTTTGGATGAAAAAACATTTGTTGATGCAAGAGATGTTTGGTACAATACTATAATGGAGAATGCTCTACCTGAGTGTCAATTGATATTGGTTGGTAACAAGGCTGATGACACTGAAGATAGCAAGAGACAAGTTAGCTATGAGGATGGTGAGAACTTGGCAAAGTCACTAGGGATGAAGTTTGTTGAAGCTTCAGCCAAGGATAACAAGAACGTTGATGAGATTTTCTTCACATTGGTGAAGATGATCGAGGAGAAGCTTGATTCAAGCAATGCAGGTGCTGGCAAGAAGGGCAGCATGAAGAATGAAGGAATTAACTTGAAGAGCTCCTCCAAGAGCAAAAGCAACAACTGTTGTTAAACAATGAAACTAGATATATGAGCTTGTATATGGGTTAATGTCAACCCACCCTATCGCTACACTTTTTTTACCCAATTGGGTGATGAAACATCCATGGCCTTAGAAAATAAGGCGTGGAAAGACCTACGCTGGGGTTTCCGTTCATGGACATATATTTTTTCTTACAAAAAGGCGCTTAAATTAGTTGTCGTAAACGGAAAGAGCAGAAAACACCTCATCTAACGTTTCTTTTTTTTTCTTCTTCTATACTTTCTTCTTTGTAACTCTTTGTGCGAAGCCTTACATGATTCATACTTGTTATATACAGAAATATAAAAATCATTGACAAAAACCAAATAAATTAGTCAACTAAAGAATAGTCTAATTAGTGTTATTCAATACCGAATCTTGATACCCACATCATTCATCATACAATAACCCTGATTACTTCATTGCAATGGATATTTATAAACCTATTGGATCTGAAGTCCAAAACATTGACTTCTCTATTTTATCTTCACAAGATATTAGACAGCTGTCTGTTAAGCAAATTAACAACCCTACTGTCTTAGATAACTTAGGTCACCCTATCACCAATGGTCTATACGATTTATCCTTAGGTGCCTTCTTAAAGAACTTGTGTTCCACTTGTGGGTTGGATGAAAATTCTTGTCCAGGTCATCAAGGTCACATCGAATTACCTGTTCCTGTATACAACCCTCTATTCTTACCTCAAATGTTCCAATACTTGAGAATGAGTTGTTTGTACTGTCATCATTTCAGATTAAAGAACATAGAAGTCCACAGATTTGCCTTGAAGCTAAAGCTTTTACAATACGGTTTGATCAAGGAAGCTTATGAATTAGATGAAGTTACTGTTTCTACCAACATCGACGATGCCAATGAAGCTGAAGAAGGCGAAGAAAATGATGATGGTACCTTTAAGAAAAAGACCAAACAATCTGAATATGAATTAACCGAATTAAAGAACAAGAGACAAGAATTTGTTGAATTAGCCATTGCCAAGGCCTTGTCCTCTGGTCAAGTTACCGAAAGAGGTGTTTTCACTGCCATTGTCAACGATGAAAGAAAGAAGTTGATTTCTGAATTCACCAAGAAGGCTTTAGTCAGACCTCATTGTGACAATTGTGGTATGTTCTCTCCTAAGTTCAGAAAGGATGGTTTCTCCAAGTTATTCGAACAACCATTAACTGAAAAACAATTAACCAGCAACAGAATCAAAGGTATTCAAAGAAAGGATATGTTAAAGGACTCCAAGTCTAAGGAAGGCTCTTCTGACGAAGTTGTCAAGCCAAAGACCGGTTCTACTTATATCTTATCCACTGAAGTTAGAAACATCTTGAGATCTGTCTTCAAGACCGAACAACAATCTTTACAATACATCTTCCACTCCAGACCAAACTTGAAGAAGACTTTGGTCAAGGCTGATATGTTTTTCATGGAATGTATTGTTGTTCCTCCAACTAGATTCAGATTACCATCTAAGCTAGGTGATGAAATTCACGAAAATGTTCAAAATCAATCTTTATCCAAGATATTAACCACCTCCTTGTTAATTAGAGACTTGAATGAAGAATTAGCCAAGATCAGATTAGGTAAGGTTTCTTTTGAAGATAAGAAGATCATTTTCAACAGATTGATGAATGCCTTTGTTACTATCCAAAATGATGTCAATGCCTTCATTGATTCCACAAAGGCCCCAACCAATG
Source organism: Hanseniaspora thailandica (nom. inval.) (assembly GCA_030573475.1). Classification (NCBI taxonomy): domain Eukaryota; kingdom Fungi; phylum Ascomycota; class Saccharomycetes; order Saccharomycodales; family Saccharomycodaceae; genus Hanseniaspora; species Hanseniaspora thailandica (nom. inval.). The sequence continues at coordinate 40,658 of JAJMDF010000003.1, read as the reverse complement.
GTGGTAAGTTACCAAACCCTGGTATCAAACAAGCCTTAGAAAAGAAGGAAGGTTTATTCAGAAAGCATATGATGGGTAAGAGAGTTAACTATGCTGCCAGATCCGTTATTTCTCCAGATCCAAATATTGAAACCCACGAAATTGGTGTTCCTCCAGTCTTTGCCAAGAAGTTGACTTACCCTGAACCAGTTACTAACTACAACATTGCTGCCATGAGACAAGCTGTTATCAACGGTCCTGATGTATGGCCAGGTGCTACTCAAATTCAAAATGAAGATGGTACCCTGGTTTCTTTAGTCAGCATGTCTTTAGAACAAAGAAAGGCCTTAGCTAACCAATTATTGACTCCTTCTTCCACCAACAATCCAAATGTTCAAACTTTATCTAAGAAGGTTTATAGACACATCAATAATGATGATATTGTTATCATGAACAGACAACCTACTTTGCATAAAGCCTCCATGATGGGTCACAAGGTCAGAGTTTTACCAACTGAAAAGACTTTAAGATTACACTATGCCAATACCGGTGCTTACAATGCCGATTTCGATGGTGATGAAATGAACATGCATTTCCCACAAAACGAAAACGCCAGAGCCGAAGCTTTACACTTAGCCAACACCAACAGTCAATACTTAACTCCAACTTCCGGTGCCCCAGTCAGAGGTTTGATTCAAGATCACATTTCTGCAGGTGTTTGGTTAACCAACAAGGATTCTTTTTTCAACAGAGAAAAGTACTATCAATACGTTTACAGTTGTATCAGACCAGAACACGGTCATACTTCCAGAGAAAGAATTGTCACCTTGCCACCAGCTATCATCAAGCCAGAACCTTTATGGACTGGTAAGCAAATTATCTCTACTGTTATTCTAAATGTTGTTCCAAAAGACATGCCAGGTTTGAACTTGATCTCCAAGAACAAGATTAAGAATGAATACTGGGGTAAAGGATCTTTGGAAAACGATGTTATCTTCCACGATGGTGAATTAGTCTGTGGTATTTTGGATAAGAATCAATTCGGTGCCTCCAAGTACGGTATTGTTCACTCCATCCATGAAATCTACGGTCCTGATTATGCCGGTAAGATTTTATCTGTCTTGGGTAGATTATTCACTCATTACATCTCCACCAATGCTTTCACTTGTGGTATGGATGATTTGAGATTGACCGAAGAAGGTAATGCTTGGAGAGCTGATATTTTGAAGGAAGCCGAAGATGTTGGTAGAAAGGCTGCTTGTGAAGTTACTAACTTACCTGAAGCTGAAACCTCCAAGACTGATCCTGAATTATTGAAGAGATTACAAGAAATTACCAGAGATGACTCAAAGTTAGCCATTTTAGATGCTATTTCTTCCTCCAAGAACAATGCCATCACTTCCAAGGTTGTTTCCACTTGTGTTCCAGATGGTACCATGAAGAAATTCCCTTACAACTCTATGCAAGCTATGGCTTTGTCCGGTGCCAAGGGTTCCGGTGTTAATGTTTCCCAAATTATGTGTTTGTTAGGTCAACAAGCCTTAGAAGGTAGAAGAGTACCTGTTATGGTTTCCGGTAAGACTTTACCATCCTTCAAGCCATATGAAACTGAAGCTATGGCTGGTGGTTACATCAGGGGTAGATTCTACTCCGGTATTAAGCCACAAGAATATTACTTCCATTGTATGGCTGGTAGAGAAGGTTTGATTGATACTGCCGTCAAGACTTCCAGATCTGGTTACTTGCAAAGATGTTTGACCAAACAATTAGAAGGTGTTCACATTGCTTATGATAACACTGTCAGAGATGCTGATGGTACTTTGATCCAATTCTTATACGGTGGTGATGCTATTGATATCACTAGAGAATCCCATTTAACTGAATTTGAATTCTGTATGGATAACTACAATGCCTTCATCAAGAAATACAACCCTGCTGCTTTGTTAAACAACTTGGATATCGAATCTGCTTCCAAATATGCTAAGAGAGTTAACAAGGCTAGATTAAAACAAAAGGATATTGCCTTTAACCAACAAACTATTAAGCATGACCCTGTCTTATCTAAGTTCAACCCATCCAAGTACTTGGGTGCCACTTCTGAAAAGTTCCAAGATATGCTAGACAACTTTGTTGACAACAACGCTGCCTTGTTCAAGAAGGCCAAGAAGACTAACGGATTAACTGACAAGAAGTTCAAGGCTTTAATGCAATTAAAATATATGAGATCTTTGATTCACCCTGGTGAAGCTGTTGGTATTATTGCTGCTCAATCTGTTGGTGAACCATCTACTCAAATGACCTTAAACACTTTCCATTTCGCCGGTCACGGTGCTGCTAATGTCACCTTGGGTATTCCTAGATTAAGAGAAATTGTTATGACTGCTTCTGCCAACATTATGACTCCTCAAATGACTTTACCAATCTTACCTGATGTTACTGATGAACAAGCTGAAGCTTACTGTAAGTCTGTTGCCAAGATTATGTTATCTGAAGTTTTGGATAATGTTGAAGTTGTTGAAATGATTGGTAAGAGTTCTTCCACCACTTCTGTTTCCAGATCTTACAACATCAAGATGAACTTCTTCGATGAAGAAGATTATGATGATGAATATGACATTAAGAAGAACCAATTGGAAGAAGTCATCCAACAAAAGTTCATTGCATTATTGGAATCTGCTATTGTCAAGGAAATCAGAAAGCAAAGACAACACGCCTCAAGTCCGGATGACTTGAATGTTGCTGTTCCTAAATCTCAATCCGCCTTAGGTGCATCTGCTGCCACTGCTGCTGTCAACTTGGATGGTGATGAAGATGCCGATGAAGAAGAATTAGGTAAGAAGAAGTCCAAGGCTGCTTCCAACTATGATGATCCAGATGAAGATGAATTGGATACCATGAGAAATGCCGAAAAGTCTGATGTTGAAGATGATTCCGATTCCGAATCTGAAGCCAATGATTCTGACTCCGATGTTGATATGGATACCAAGGCCAAGCCATTTGAAGGTGTCAATGGTGATGATGATATGTCTCAATTACAATTGGATAGACAAGCTTCTGTTATCACTGCTTCCAGATATGTTACTTCTTACAACTTCGATGACTCTGAAGGTAAATGGTGTGAATTCAAGATTGAATTATCTGCTGATACTGAAAAGTTATTGATGGTCAACATTGTTGAAGAAATCTGTAAAAAATGTGTCATCAGAGAAATTCCAAACATTGGTAGATGTGTCTTCCCAAGAAACCAAGATCCAAAGAAGACCAGAACTTTGACTACCGAAGGTGTTAACTTCCATGCCATGTGGGAACATGAAGCTTTCATTGATGTTAACGGAATTTTATCCAATGATGTTGCTCAAGTTTTGAAGACTTACGGTGTTGAAGCTGCCAGAAATACCATTGTCAATGAAATCAACAATGTCTTCAGTACTTATGCTATTAGTGTTTCTTTCAGACATTTGGACTTGATTGCTGATATGATGACCAGACAAGGTACTTACTTAGCTTTCAACAGACAAGGTATGGAAACTTCCACTTCCTCTTTGATGAAGATGTCTTATGAAACCACTTGTGGTTTCTTGACCAAGGCCGTTTTGGATTCTGACGTTGAAGAATTGAAATCACCAAGTTCTAGAATAGTTATGGGTAAACTATCTAATGTTGGTACTGGTTTATTCGACATCATGGCCAAATAAGTTATATAGAGTAATTACGATAAATGAATAAAACAATTATACAAAATTTAAGAACTAGTTCTCTTTCTTTTTTTCTTTATTTTAAATTATAGTCTTTTTATATAATAAGTTATTAACATGATGAGTTTATTCAATTGCAAAAGTAGGCTTCAACTTTTTGATCAATAACCAGTCAGTCTTTGGAACCTTGTCTCTGAATAATGGGTCCTTCAAAGTATCAATACTCTTTCTGGTAATGTGGGAGTATAGAACATCCTTTTCATCAACGTGTTTACCCCAAATTGGTTGTTGAGAAGATGGATCATCCAATCTCATGGCAACACCTGCATTGGTTTGACCCTTCTTGACTTCAGTGATGGATTCGTGGTTAATTTCTAAAGAGGCAACCTTACCTAACACAAGAACATCTCTTTGTTTGGTTTCAGGATCGTATTTGACTGCACATATAGGAGTACCAATCTTTAGAGTACCTTCAACGACATCAACACCGATAATCATAGGACGTCTCTTGTTAATGATTTGAATAGTGTTCAAGACACATGGGTATACAACTTGAGTGGCATATTCGGCTCTCTTTTCATCATTCAACTTTTCTTGGTAAGCAGTGAAGGCATCGAACAAGTGATAGATAACTTCGGCATTGAAGATCTTGACACCTTGTTCTTCGGCATATTGTTCAGCTTCCTTATCAACCTTAACATCGAAACATAACATGACGGCGAATTCAGGAGCCTTTTCTAACATGGTGGCACACTTCATGACATCTCTCTTGTAAACTGGACCTAAACCAACGGCTAGGACAGGAATCTTCATATCCTTTAAGAAGTCCAATAAGGCTTCCAAGGAACCTAAAGTGGAGGCTTGGACAACAACACCCTTTCCGGTCTTATCAACAGAGTCTAATAAGTTAGTAATATCATCCATAACTTCATCCATCATTTCTTCTTCATCGTCATCTGGACCAACAACTAATAATCTGGAACCAGAAACGGCCTTTTCCAAATCATTGGCAGCAATCTTGACACCTAAAGCAGCAGTAACTTCTTTGTGATGGACGTATTCACCCTTGATTCTCATTTCCTTCAATGGTTGAGGAGTCAATAAGGCTCTGATAGTGGTGACAATAGGACCATTCAAACCACAAATAACAATTCTGTCACCTTCTTTTAATTTACCGTTGGATAAAATAACATCAATGGTTGTACCTAAACCTTCAACAACCTTGACTTCTAAGACTGTAGCTTCAATGGTGTCGGATAAGTACTTCAATTGTTTGGACATTCTCTTTTGAGTTAATTCCAAAACCAACCATAATAAATCAGGTACACCTTCACCGGTAACGGCAGAAGTAGGAACAATGGAAACATACTTGGAGATGTTCTTGTTGTTGAAGTATAATTCAGAGTTCAAACCTTGTTCGGATAATTGTAACTTGATCTTATCCAATCTAGTTTCAAATTCGTTCTTGACGGCCTTTGTTTGTCTCTTTAAGGAATCTCTGAAGGAATCATTTGGAACGGATTCCCAACCGAACAATCTGTCAATCTTGTTCAAGGCAACAACGAATGGAGCCTTTCTGTCTCTCAATAACTTGATGGATTCGATGGTTTGTTGTTCCAAACCATGCATGATATCAATAACCAAAATGGCAATGTTACACAAGGAAGAACCTCTAGATCTTAAGTTAGTGAAGGACTCGTGACCTGGGGTATCAATGATTAACAAACCTGGAACATCAAGAATGACATCTTCATACTTTCTCATGACTTCTGTTTTCTTTTCAATGGCAGAACCAGGGAAGTAAGTGGCACCGATTTGTTGGGTAATACCACCAGCTTCACCACCTTGAACATTGGTTTGTCTGATCTTATCCAATAACTTGGTCTTACCAGTATCGACGTGACCTAAAATAACACAAATAGGAGATCTTAAATCATAAACCTTGTTGTTGATGACAGCTGTTTTCTTGACTGGAGGAGCAACGATTTCTTCAACAACTTCAGGTTCAACAACTTGTTCTTCTTCAACTTTAGATTCTTCAACAACAGGTGTTTCTTCAACAGCTGGAGCAATTTCAGTAGTTTCATCATCATCTGACACTAAGGCTTCCCAATCATCAATGATAACTTCTTCTTCTTCTTTCTTAACTTCAACTTGTTCTTCTTTCTTTTCAACCTTCTTTTTCTTACCATAAACTGGCTTCTTCTTTTTATCACCATCACCTTCCTTCTTCTTGTCAAAGGCGGCAACCTTGATGAAACCAGATTGTAATAAGGCGTTTCTCTTCATTTCCATGATTTTCTTTTCTTCCTTTTGTTTCTTGGTCAGGTATTTACCTTCAGCTTTTAATTTTTCCTTCTTTAATCTTTGAGCTTCCTTCTTTTCTTCAGCCTTCTTGGCTTCGTTGGCTTTAGCTTCTTCAGCAGCCTTTAAAGCTTGTTCTTCTCTTTCAGCTTCTTCTTCCAATTGTCTTTGGTATTCCAATTCTTGTTGTTTTTGTAATTCCAATTGTTTTTTCAAAGCAGCTAAACCAGCAGGACCCTTTTTCTTCTTTGAAGCAGCAGTAGCAGCAGGTTTTGGAGTAGCAGCTGGAACAGAAGCTTCTTCTTTAACTTCAGGCTTGACTTCTTGTTTAGGTTCAGCCTTTGGTTGTTCCTTCTTAGCATTGTTGTTTTTCTTGGCAGCAGCTTCTTTCTTCTTTTGTTTTTCTCTTTCCTTCTTTTCTTTTTCTTTTTCCTTCTTTGATTTCAAGATAGGTTTCTTGGTTTCTTCTGTCTTTTTCTTTTCGGCAGTTTTCTTCAAAGTAGACATGAAGTCATCTTCTTCAACAGGTTCAGCAGGAGTAGTAGTTTCAACTGGTTCGTTAGAAACTTCTGGTTCAGCAGTCATGTACATGTCGTCATCATCTTCCCAAGAAGTGTTCTTTTTATTATTCTTCTTAGCCATTGTGTGTGTGGTTAATGGATAGTTTTGTTTGGTGTATATTATTAACTTATATTTGCATTGAAAGAGTGTGGGAAGAAGAAGGATAAAATTTTTCATTGGAAAGTGTGTATGGTGGAGAAACAAACGCTACCATATGTTAGAAAAAAAAGAAACGTTTCTTTTTTTTCACCGGGGGAAAAAACACATATACTTTCAACTTTGAAAATCTTTCATTCTTATATAGTTGTATTAAATGTTTATGATACAAGTTATTATTACTGTTGAATAAATACAACAACCATCCATAATATAAATAAAATGAATTCTAAGAGATCTCTGGACCTTACATCTTTTTCAGCCAGCGAGTTGAAGGCATACAACTACATCCAATCCATAAACAAAAAGTCTAAAATCACCAAGCACAGCAATGATCTTTTCTACTCCATAACTACAAAGCTTTATGTTTCTTTGGCTCCAATGTACATCAACAACCCTGTTGAAGGTATCATCAACCAACACTTGAACCACAAAATCATGAAGTACGACAACAACGTCAACGCCATCATCATTGGCTTTAAGAATATAAAAATCCAAGAAGATCTTCTTAAGTTAAACTTTGAATCTCCTTTCATTTTTCTATATTGTACTGTTGATTTCATTGTTTGGAATCCAAAAAGAAACGACACCATCAAGGGGTACCCATTTATTCAATCTGAATCACACATTGGTTTCTTAATCCATGATCTTTTCAACTGTTATATCAAGCTACAAGACATTCCAGATACTTGGAAGTTTATTTATGATGAGGAATCTACAGACAGCAACAATGTTGGTTATTGGGTTGATGAAAATGAAGAAGCCATCAATGGTAAGAAGATAAATATCAAAGTGAAACAACTAAGAACTAGCGGAAAGATGGTCTCCATTGAAGGATCATTAATTTTCGACAGTAATACCAAATCTAGCGATAATGTCAACAACTTGACTATAGTTTCCAACAAGAAGATTGTATTTGATGATGAAGTTAGCAAGACCAACCAAGATGCCCATAAAGACCTTACTCTAAGCAAAATGGAGAACAACGACGGAAACGAAGTCATATACCATGAAGACAAGTCTGACCAATCCAAGAACGAAAACTCCTCCGACTCCAATAACTCCAGCGATTCAGACTCTGACTCGTCAGAATCCTCTGATTAAATATGAAAAAATATTAATATAATATATACTGTCTTTTTAATGTTATAAAAAAGGTGTTAGGAATGTTGTAAAATCAACATCAAACAATTGTAACGCATTCACATCTTCTTCAGTCCATATTTGTTGCATAGAATTATCAATTTCCTCAGCGTTGCTATCCAACACAATCGGATTGTACTTGTTATTCCACATTGCACCCACACTATCTTGATTGTGTACATTTTCATTGACTGTACCATCAACTTCTGTAGTCATTTCACCAATAACAGAAGTCGGCTTAGGTGTGATCACAGCCTCTAAGTTGTTCAATGAAGAACTGTAGATATTTCTGAAAATAGTTTCAAACTCTCTGAAATGGATGTGTGGTTGTTTGTCCTCACCAAACATGTCCACATTGTAAAATCTTTCAACTATGCTGGTGAAACACTTCAACAAATCTTTAGCATTGTATTCTAAGTCAATAGGTAGACGTTCATCCAGTAAAACTAAAGATATCATGTGTGATAAAATGTCATCGTGGTTGTAAACTGAATTTTCCTCTACACTTCTGAAGTTCATGAAAGCTTCATATTCCCTGTATCTGTATAGCATTTCATAAAAAGTAATACCAATCTTGTCAATCAAATCTCTTTGTACAGACAAGGAATGGAAGTAAGATAAATGATTAAGGTTTATTGTTACAGCCTTTTCATCTTTTCCTTTAATAACAAGCTCTTTGGTTTGTAAAGAGTTTTGCCATTTCTCCCTCATAACAATTGTGATTGCCAATGCTGAGAATGTAAATCCAAAGAAGTATGCAAAATCAATGTTTTCCAATGATCTATCTGAAGTTAAATGTTTCAACATGTGGATAGTCAACTTCAAGTTCATCAATGGTTCAAGAATAGAATAATCAAACATGTCCATGTTATTAATCATTGAAATATTACAGTAATTGTTCAAAGAAATGAACTCCAAGCTTTCAAATTCTTTGATCTTGGACAACATTCCATCAAAGTCTGGAACACCATATGGTTCATAAAGAGCATTGATGATCTTTCTACCTAGGAAAACAAATCTTCTTAGCAAACCATCTCTGCCTCTTTCTGGATCATTCAGCTCCTTGGCTTCAATGATAGGGTCGTATGGTATAATCAAGGCACAACCAGCTTCCAAAGCATGCATCAAATCAAAGTATAATGACCACATGTATAAGTTTTTCAGAACCCATTCAGGTAAGTTACAATCAGAGTTGACATAGTTGTTTATTCCTTTGTTTAAACCAACTTTTAAGCAAGTTGAGGCTACATGTTCGGAAATAACTTTGAAATTAAATCCAAAATCAGACATGGTTAAGTCAATGTGTCTTTGTAAGAAACACAAGATGGAAAATTGAAGTTTGGTAAAAGACCAAATGAATCCAGAACACAACCCGTTCAAATAAATCTCCATCAATCTGAACAAATCATCCTCACTCTCAGTGATGTTCTTACTCATGACAATTCTATAAATTTGCAAAACAATAGCAACATTAAAGAAATTATCTGTTTGGTTTAATTTAATCTTCTTAATAATCTCAACTTTCTTCTTATTAGCCACGACCAATCCATGATCATCTGCATCTTTCTCTTGCTTCTCATCATTCTCCACCTCAGACTTCTCAACTTCAAAGTATTTATCAAGAGTATTTAAAATGGACACTCTATCTATAACTCTGACATGCATATGCAAATGACTATTAAAAAACGCCATTATACACTCTCTAAATTCATTCATTGGTGGCAATATTTTCACTATTCTATCCCAAATATTCTTTGTGTCCTCTTCATGTTCATAAGAAGTCAACACCAACTTTCTATCTTTTTTAATATTTCCAATCCCATGATCATTAGCTTTATTTCTCTTTTCTTGAGACTTCTCTTTCAAATGGTCAAACAAAACTTTATGTTTTTGCACCAACTTACTTTCCCCAAACCATGGTCTAACCGAAAGAGCTGAACATGTGAACACACTCTCATCGTGGACATTATGCATATCTAATTTCCTTATTGGGTTTTCAACCAAACTTTCATCATTCATTGGTGTGGTGTAATACTTTTCCTTGAAGGATATGGCTGGAGATACTTTTGGTAAAGGTGCATGTTCTAGACCAATCATGGTGCTAGGAACATTTGATCCTGGTGTAAAATTCTTTAATGGATGAAGAGAAGTTGTGTCCATTGGTCTAGGACTTTGCATGAATCCAATTTTGTTCTTTTGAAGAGTGTTGCCAGAAAAATCTGGGGATGCAGAAGATTGTGGTTTAAGAATGTGATTGATTTCAATTGGAGAGTATTTCTTTTCAGAAAAAACAGGATTTGTTAATTGAAGATGATTCATTCTAGGCAAGACATTGGTGGTGTTTGGAGAGCCTGCTATTGAAGGGGCTGTTCTGATGTTACCAAATATACCAGTGTTCTTGTATCCTGTGGTTGGGAGCAGTGAATTACCTTGGGGTTGATTGCCCTTAGGGAGTAGAATTTGATTCATGCATGGACCTGTGTTGTTTGATGTCATTGGACCTATATTTGGAGATGTATAATTATTAAACTTAACCGAGAGTGGCTTGTTACCAAAGTTGAAATTCGGAGTCAAACCATTGGTTCTTACATCATCAGCAACAATATCAGCAAGATCTTTTAGAGGATTGTTATTCTTGGATTTGTTAGTTATGGTGATGCCGCTTGATTGTGTTTCTGGTGAAAAAGTAGGAAGATTATTCACCATTCCCATCAAATTGGTATTATTCTGTTGAATATCATTAATCCCAGGCAACCCATTACCGCTTATATTATTCAAAGTACTTCTGCTCTCTAAAGTAACATGCCCATTCTGAGGTGCAAAACTCATTGTTTGCTTCACGGAGTTAATGTAATTAGATGCAGAAGAATCATGCTGGTACTCGGTATTTAATTGAGACCCATAAATGTTGTTCAAACTCTTCAAAGATGAGTTCAATGGATCAATATTTTGAGCATTTTCATCATTTTGGGGAGTGTTGGTCTTAGAATCGTTCAATGGCTTCTTTCTGTTGTATGGTCTCTTGTTGGTTGGCTTCTTTGGCGGTGGTGCAATCTTTTCAAAGTATTCACACTGTATGTTTTTTGAGATACATCTTTTACATGGTTGTTTAGATGAATCATTGACTGTGTAACCCAAAGAGTTGATTATTTCTAAGTCAGTTTCTTGTTCACACTTGACTCTTTTGTTTTTACATGATTTACATGAAACAATCTGTCTATATCTCTTTCTTTTACCATGAGAATTGTTCTCTTCAATATTCTCCATTACTTGAATCAGCTAAGTAAGAATAATAGTAAATTATACTGTTATATACCTATATATGTTGTTTTGGTTTATTGATTTTGTTTGTTAAAAAAAGAATAAGTCCAGTATGATTTTAGGATGAATGTGTCACCACATAGACTTAATTCCACCTTATGGCATATTTTTTTTGGCCTAGAAAAAGCTAAACTGCGAAAGATTTCTAAAAAGAAAAAAATGGCCAACAAATATATTCGTTATTTCCGATTTTAATCACTACCGGACTTAATGGCTTTCTATATAATAATCTAAACAGTCAACTTGGCCTTCAACAACTCAGTGACAGCATCAACAGCTTCGTTGACTCCAGACAACTTCAGACCGTTACCTTGGATGGTGTTTCCCTTACCACCAGCTTTACCACCAATGAACTCACTAGACTTGGCAGTGACGTCTTGTGGCTTGACTGTTTCTAACAAGGAGTCTGGAACATAACAAACATGTCCTAACTTATTGTCTTCGTTACCAGTGATTAAGTACAATACCTTGTCTTGTTTGTTCTTCTTTAAGACAGTGACAGCTTCAATAATGGCTTTGGTATTGGATCCGATGTTGACATGGGCAGCAAAGAACTTGGCTTCTTCGTTTTCCTTGAAGTAATCAGCAACTAAGTTCAAAACAATCTTGGTGTCTTCCTTGGCCTTCTTCTTTAATTCATCCTTCATGACCTTTTCAATCTTGTTGAATTTGGCAACCAAATTTTGTTTATCAATAGTGGAGATTTGTAGAGTCTTCAAGGCAACACCTAATTCCTTCAAGGTCTTTTCCTTGGCAGCAGAAGTATCCATCTTACCAGCTAATTGCAATTTAGAGTCGTAATCAGCAGCAATTCTTTGAACTTCAATAGCTTCAGAACCAGAAACAGCAACAATTCTTCTGATACCTTTAGCAATACCGGATTCTTCAATGATGACAAATTGCTTGATTTCACCAGTCTTGGCAACATGAGTACCACCACAGAATTCAACAGAGTAGTTCTTCCATTCATCAGATTCAGGATTGGCAATCAAGTCTTCAACTGGTCTACCAACAGAAACAACTCTGACTGGGTCTGGATAAGTCTCACCAAAGACAGCTCTGACAGAAGAGATCTTGGAGGCAATGGCCAATGGAACTTCCTTGTAGTAAACAGGCATGTTTTCCTTAATTTGCTTGTTAACAATTTCTTCAACCTTAACTAATTCATCTAAAGAAAGAGCCTTCTTGTGAGAGAAATCGAATCTCAACTTTTCTTGAGAAACTAAAGAACCCTTTTGATCAACTTCGTTACCTAAAGTTTCCATTAAGGCATAGTTTAACATGTGAGTACCGGTGTGGTTGTTTCTCAATGGGAATCTTCTTAATTCATCGTAAGAGGAAATGACTTCATTACCAACCTTTAAGGAACCTTCAAGTAATTGACCAGTGTGTAAGACGTAACCACCATAAACTTGGACATTGGTGACATTGAATTCGACTTCACCATCAATGACTAATTTACCAGTGTCGTATTCTTGACCACCTTGTTCAGCATAGAATGGAGTCTTGTCTAAGATAACACCGAATTCCTTACCAGTTTGAGTGATCTCGTTGGTGAAAGCTTCACCATCGTAGATGGCTAAAATCTTGGACTTGACATCATCTAAGTCGTACTTGAAAGAATCATCAGTCTTTGGTAACTTCAAGCCAGTGGAAGCTTCAGAAATAGCATGGACATCCAGCTTTAAGACGGAAGTACCCTTGTTCTTACCACCTCTCTTAGAAGCTTCGTAAGATTCCTTTTTGGCAATTTCAAAGCCTTCTTCATCAATCTTCAAACCCTTTTCTTCAGCCATTAGTCTGGTTAAATCAACAGGGAAACCGAAGGTATCGTATAATCTCCAGACTTCCTTACCGTTCAAGGTCTTTTCAGCAGATTCTTCAGCAATCTTGGCGTAAGATTCGAATAACTTTTCACCTCTATCTAAAGTCTTGGCAAAGGAAACTTCTTCTTCGTTCAAAATTTCAAATAGATAAGCAGTATCCTTTTCAACTTCAGGGAAGATGTCCTTGACTTGGTCAATCAATGTAGGAGCCAATTTGGAAAAGAAAGAACCAATTTCGTAGTTCATGTACTTTCTGACATATCTGGCACCTCTTCTCAAGATTCTTCTCAAAACATAACCTCTACCGTCATTGTTTGGAACACCACCATCAGCTAAGGCAAAGACTAAAGTTCTGACGTGATCAGCTAAGACTCTGTAAGCAGTATCAATACCATCAACATCTTCAGCACCGAACTTACCGGTGTATGGTCTACAACCAGTGATTTCTTGGATTTTTTCAAATAATGGAATGAAAACATCGGTATCGTAATTAGATCTAACATCTTGTAAAACAGAAACTAATCTTTCGAAACCCATACCAGTATCAACATGTTTGGCTGGCAGTGGCTTTAATTCACCATTTGGTTCTCTGTTATATTGGATGAAGACATTGTTCCAGATTTCTAAAACATCTGGATCATCTTCATTAACAAGACTGGAGGCGTTTCTGTTCAACTTCAAACCTAATCTATCGTAATGGATTTCGGAACAAGGACCACAAGGACCTTGGTCACCCATTTCCCAGAAGTTGTCCTTGGCGTTACCTGGAAGGATGTGGTCTTCTGGAACACCAACTTGTTTCCATATTTCCTTGGCTTCCAAATCAGGTTCCAAGCCATTCTTCAAATCACCTTCAAAATATGTGACGTATAAACATTCCTTTGGAATTCCATAAACCTGTGTTAATAATTCCCAAGAAAAGGTGATGGCTTCTTTTTTGAAGTAATCGCCAAAAGACCAATTACCCAACATTTCAAAGAAGGTGTGGTGATAAGAGTCCTTACCGACATCTTCTAAATCGTTATGCTTACCACCAGCTCTGATACACTTTTGGGAGTTGACGGCTCTTTTCAAGTTGTAGAACAATTCGTTGGATGGATCAACAGTACCCAAGAAGATAGACTTGTATTGGTTCATACCGGCGTTGGCAAATAATAAAGTTGGATCGTCAAATGGAATAACAGGAGAGGACTTGACATAAGTGTGGTTGTGTTTTTCTTTAAAGTATTCCAAGAAGGTGTTTCTTACCTTTGAGGCAGTCCAGTAGGACTTGTTACCGAAGTTAGCGTCAGACATAATCACAGCGTTTAGATGTCTTTTGTATGAGTGCAGTAGGTTGAATCTAAACACTTTTGGATAGGGTTGTAGAAGTTTTATTTGGTTTGATTAGCTATACAAAGCATTAAGATGAAAAGTCATTACAGCGATGTGAAAGAAGAGAAAGAAAAATTTTTTTTTTCCTCCCACTGTGGGCGCATTTCAAGCTGAGAAAGATTAAGATTTGTCTATGGGAAAAATAGATTAGACAAAGCACTGCACGTGACTCAACGGCTATTGCCCACAATATTTCACAAACAAGTACTACTCTACTGAGCATTAAACCTTATAAATACAAACATTATTCATGCTATCATGATTAACCAACTAAATCATAGATACAACCAATGTCTAGCCAAACTCATAAGAGAATTCAGAACGAATTGCTTCAAATCATCAAGCAGAAAACACCTCCAAAAGGGATATCCTTGTTCCCCAAAACCCCCAACGACTTGTTCTCATGGGAAGCTCTTATAGAAGGCCCTCCTAACTCCGTATACCAGAACCTCAAGTTTAAAATACAAATAATAATTCCAAAAGATTATCCATACAAACTGCCAACTGTTGTGTTTTTAACTAAGACCTACCACCCTAATGTTGACAATTGTGGAAACATCTGCTTAGACATACTCAAGGAGAAGTGGTCTGCTGTGTATAATCTATCACAAGTAATGATTTCTCTACAAGTCTTACTTGAGCATCCTAACAACGACTCCCCATTGAATGTTGAGGCTGCCAATTTGTGGCATAATAAGGAGAAGTATTTGGCAAAAATTAAGGAATGGTATGACTACGAAGAAGAAATGAACAATGATGAGTTTTTCAGTTCAGATGAATCTGACAACAGTTATATATAACCTCTTTGAAGAAATATTATAAATTAATTAAAAGTTGTGATGGCCAGGTTTGATGAATTGTTCAAATTCAGGGTCATCATTCAAGAACCACTTTTTAATGACTTCCTCAACTTCTTCATTCAATGAAAAGTCGTTGCTGTTCTTGATGCTGTTGAACTTCTCTTGACATGGTTTGGTGTAATTGCTGGTATTTTTATCCACTGCAAATGACAACTTTCTTTTCTTGTTGTCAAATTCAGCAGTGGCTTGATTGTCCTCATTCTTTTCATTAAAGAACATGTTTGGATTAGGTGTTTCTACTTTAGGTTCAACAGTTTTTCTTAGCCAACTAGAAAAATCATCAACATCAACATTATACTGGTTGTTCATCAACATCGACAATATGACATTGGTGTTCTCGGAATTCTCAGCATAGTTAGTGGAGTCAATGTTGGCAAAGGCATTTTTGTCACTTGGGGCAGGTGTTTCGGCCTTGACTTTTGCACTGTGGAAATCAGTGATATTCAACACACCATCAGTGTCAAGATTTTGCAACTCAGAGAAATCGTAGATGTGGAATTGTTTAATCCTTTCAGCATAATCATATGACTTGCTCAATTTTCCTAGAATCTTGTTGAAGAAGGAGATTTTCTTAATGATGTATTCATTCAGTTCATCATCACCAACAACGTTCTTCATTTTTAACAAAATGTTGGATGCAATAGTCACAGCAAATAGTTGATACAAGTCATATTTGTCATAAATTTTACTGAAGTTATCCAGCATCATCTCCAAAGAATCAATAGTATTTCTAATAACTTCAGTATTATCTTCAACATGTGGTTTGTTAAAAGTCAACACTACAATATAGTAGTGGTACCAGAAATAAGTGATAGTCGGGTCAGATGAAAAGCTAGGATCCATCAATGACTTCTTGTCCCATTTTAAGAATCCAGGCAATGATGATCTCCAAAGTTCAAGCTTTTCATTGAACTTGGATAGATAATGGAGCTTCTTCACTTTTTCAATGTTATGCTCTATGAAAAACCCTTTAGTAAAAATCTCTACAATTCTTGATAAAATAATTAGTTGTTTTAATGGCACAGAGATGTTCACAGGATACTTACTTTTAAACTGGAAATCATTTGTCTGGTCAGTTTCTTGCATTTCAATGGAATCTGGAATGGTAGAATTAAAACAGAATAAAGTTGGGTTTCTTCCTAAAACTAAACAAATGAAATGATCTGTTAAGTAGCAACCCCAGTAAATTCTTGATCTGATTTCAATATCTTCTTGGGTTAATACATCATAACCAGGAATACCACTTTGTAAGTGTTGTTGTTGATTATTGTACAATTTTAAATCAAACCAAGCAGATGGGTCCAATTGGAAAGACATATCAAAACCAACTCTATAAGCAATACCAGAAAGATAGAAACATTGATTAAAATTACCATTACCAAGCTCGTATAAGGACAATGCCAACAGCGTTTGCACTGTTGTGATCAATGAGACTGAATTTGATTTATCTTCTGGAAACACTCTATTCTTGAGCACCCCATTCTTGGCAGTATTGAAGAAGAGTTCAGAATATTGCTTCAAATCATCGGAAACTTTGGATCCTAAAGCTGCAACTGCATAAACCAACTCAATGGAACAATAATTACTTTCCTTATAGTTACTCTTATATTCATTGAAAAAGGAATACAAAAAAGATTCTCTGTGGATGAACAATGTCAAGCCGGGGTATAAGAACTGAAAGAAGTTTTTGATAGCTTTTATGATATTCACATTCTGTGATGGGTTCATCAAATTCTCAGCACTTAGCTGTGTGTTGGTATCAAAATTTTCATGAGACAAGCTTTGTTTAACATTCAATAAATTTTCTAGCTCAGTTATTCTTTTTTTCAAATTGTCAACTTCATTCGCCTTGACTCTCTTCTTTCTCAAATCTAAGGATGCAGTCTCACACTTGATGCCCTTACTAGAACATCTGCCACAAGGTTGTTTACGATCACAGCCAACTCTCTTAGATCTACAGCTGTTACAAGCTAAATTGGTTTCATTTTTGGTGGTGGGGCTGTTCTTCCCCGTATTGATTTTTTTCAGAGTAGGCATAGGGAGAAGCTTTGGATTGTTCACTTCGTTTGTGTTGTTGTTGGCAGGAGTTGCGTATGTAATGTTTGCGTCGAATGTTGACTGGTCGATGATGATCTTTGATGGATCAAAGTTGGATATGTTTTGCACCATTGTTTGCTATGGTTTCTCTGCAACTATTTTTTCAAAATATTTAACCAAAAAAAAACGGGGATGGATTAAAAGGATATGTTTAAATCATTTGAATTACTCATTGAAGCAGAAGTTGAAGGAAGTTATTCTCCGTCTTTCGTTTTCATCTGGGAAAACTCGCGACTTTTTTCTCTTGACTTTTTTATTCGGAGTTAAGGAGAAATAATAAGTACACTTCTACGTATCTTTAAATAACTTTTTTAAAAAAACAATCGTATATACCTCACAACTCATCTAGTTCTATGTCCTTGTCAAATCCAATGCTACTCATGGAAACCAATGCTTGAGCATTGTTAATCAATGATTCATCAAATTTACTCAAGGAGTTAACATCTGTAGTCAATCTTTGGTAATGAACTCTTAAAATATCTCCATAATTATTCTTTCTGAACTCACTCAATCTAATTATAAAGTTATCAGTCTTGTAGAACTTGTCAAGTTCGTTTGATTCCATGTACTTGGTCCAGTACTCTTCTGTTTTCCAGTACATTTCAACAAAATCATCTGCAGTGTATTCTTCAAGACCGATAATATCATCTGTATTTAGTGATTTATCCAAGGTACCAGCCTTCAATATATCAATCCACTTAGAATCAACTTCACTATCTAAATCAATGAATAGTAATTCATCAACTTCTAGTGGTAAGTTTACATCGGCCAAAATAAACTTGGCAAACTTCATCTGTTGGCTAACTAAGTTAGTTGGTCTTATCCAATCAGCCCAGTTGAAGTTACTAACTGTTATTTCAAATCCACTTGGTAGTAGTTCAATAATCTCTTGTTTGGATAATCCTGAAATCTCTGAATTCCAGACAAAGTGTTTGTTTGCCTTGTTGACCATAATCTTAGCAAGTTTTTCAATATCTTCTTTATTGTTTACCACAGTCAATACTGATAATTTATCAAATGTAGTGACTTCATTAACTTCACTTCTTTCTTCTAAATGAACCAAAACAGATCTCTTTAACAAATCACTTGTTTTGAAATTTTCCCATTCAGTGAAATCGGCATTCATGTCCAAACTCATATCAATCACATCATATTTAGGATCACAAGAAACAATCTTCATAGGTCTTTTCTCAGAAACTGGGATTCTTAGTTGTGCATATCCAAAAGTAGACATAGTCAAAACTCTAGTGATTTCTTCACCACTCTCATCAACAACTGCCATGCAAACATTACTCATATCTGTCTCTACTGTTGTTCTTGTACATCCTTTGATAGACTTAATTGGTTTTTGCACATATAAATCAGCTAGAACAGCAGCATCACTTATACTCTCCACTTTATGATTCTCAATTTTTTTATAAATAGGAACTTTATTAATCTCAAACTTGTGTTCGTCACCTTCAGCAATCATTGCTTCTAATTCACCTCTCTTCCCAAATATAGTTTGTCTTGGGAAAATGGTTAACTCGGTAGTAGGCATCAATACAATTTGTAGATTAATATACTTCTTCAAAGGTTTCAAGTTTCTCACTATCTCTATAAACTTGTTGCTTCTCTCTTCAATTGGATCAATTACCAATATCAAGTCAATAGGCTTGGTGGCAGAATCTTTCTTAAAGTTCTTGGAATTCAAGAATATATCCAAGTTCTTGTCGGCTTCGATGTGTAACAAAACTTGGTTTATAGGATGTCTCGTTTGAACAGTCTCAGCAGTGTAGTGAACACCTTGTTCGTAGTTTTCCTTACCTTGGGAAAGCTCTCTATGTGAGAAATAAGTCAAGTGAGAGATTATGTCTTCCATGGTTTGAATTGGAATCATGTGGTTGTCTTCAAATTGAAAAGCTATGTTCAAAGCAGTTACACCTTGTAGAGTCTTAAAACTTTCAAATTTGATGAAGTTGAACCATGATTGAGTGCTGATGGAAGTTGATAGGCCATAAGTGGTTAAGTCAACAAATCTACCATTTAAAACAACAAATCTTTGGCTCTTTAATTGTTGTGGAGATAAATCTAATAACCAGTTGCTTAAATCAACAGTTTGTAACAATGACTTAGATTTAAATTCCTTGTTTGATTCATGCTTTTCAATGTAAGTTAACAATACTTCTGGTTGCTCGTATATCAACTCTTGTAACTTCAACCATTGCTTGTTTTTAGGGTCACTCAAAGTAATTAATCTGACTCTGACACCAAACAAGTTGTTTTGCATTAGGGTATAAATGTTTTTCCATTCATTGACATTGCTGAAATCAGCAACATATGTAACAGTATGGATGATTTCATATTCAGTGTTTTTGGTGACTTCAAATACATGACCCATATCTCTCAACTCTAAAATGTAGTCATAATTGGTTCTAGTGACCATGGCATCACCAAAGTAATCTGGAGTTAAAGTCAAGTCTCTTTCAATAAATGAGAAAGATTCAGAGAACAAAATATCTCTTAACTTCAAATCACCGTTATCAATTGATTCGCCTCTATACTCCAGATTTTGCAAGAATGTCTTGATAAACTGAATGTCCTTGTTCATAACTGAAGTGATATAATAATTCCATGTGTTTTCTCTGTAAGGGAAAATTTCACCATTAACGATCAATGCCTCATTTTCAGTGAAGTTCATATCCTCCAACAACTTTGCAATGTTTGCGTGTAAATCCTCAGCTTTTTGGTCATATTTAGCCTTAGCTGTTCTCACACCATGATCCTTCAACAAATTAGCCAACTTGATTGGATTCTTGTAGACTTGTAGAATCTTATTCAACAACTTCTTATCATCAGTGATTGGAATAAACCCAATTCTTTGTGGGAACCCATCTGAAATGACAGTAATAACTCTAATAAAATCTCTCA
Source organism: Hanseniaspora thailandica (nom. inval.) (assembly GCA_030573475.1). Classification (NCBI taxonomy): domain Eukaryota; kingdom Fungi; phylum Ascomycota; class Saccharomycetes; order Saccharomycodales; family Saccharomycodaceae; genus Hanseniaspora; species Hanseniaspora thailandica (nom. inval.). The sequence continues at coordinate 20,432 of JAJMDF010000003.1, read as the reverse complement.
TCATTGAAAGATTACTCAAGTCCAATAAGAAAACAATATCATTCCAATTTTCCTTCATCCCAGGGAATTCCTTTTCATGTGAAGAAGTCATAAATTCACGAACATCAGTATTCAAATCTTTATACTGGAAGTCATTTTCCAAATCGTTAACAAACAAGACTATATCCTTCCCATCTTCTGTTTTTTGAACATCAAACTTTCTTGGTTGGTTGAACATGGACAACTTTGAGTACATCACCTCATACTCCAACAACAACTTTTTGATGGACTCAATGGAAATTTGATTGTTCATATGAGGAAAGACTTTGGAAATACTGTTCTTCAATCCATTCATCATTTCAAATTCATAAATGATAGTATCCAACACACCCATTTGTGAAGCGTGGTGATTCAAGATGTTTATGCCGTTGACGTATAGTCCCAAGTTGTCGTAAGATATACCATTCTGCTTCAAAATGTTTAGATCTCTTTGAATGATCTCGTCTTTTTGTGATAGTACATCTTCCTTGTTCAAATTGAAATCTCTGATCAACTTTTGTTGGTAATCGTTGAATGGGAGGTTGTTGGTGCTGTTAAAAATAAAATCTAAAGATTCCCAGGGATCGCTGAAATGATTCTCAATAGCGTTCAAGGTCAAGATGTTGTCCAAGTTTGACAAAAATCCTTTTTGGTTGCTTCTTTGTTTATCTGTGAACATCTTATCAGTAACTATATCGGTATTGTTTAAAAACAATCCTTTGGCATTGTCGTACTTCAATTCGTGTAGATTGTTAAAAGAAGTTTCTTTTGGATCATAAAAAGTTATGTTGGAAGTGTCATACCAAACCAAGTTAAACTTCCCTTCAATAGCTTCCATGACAAACAATTCAAAGAATTCCTCATCCAAGGAACAGTGTAGTTCTAACAATGATTTTTCAGTGTTGATGTACTTGGCTTGATACAATCGTTCAGTACTTTCATCAACGCCATCTTCAGGATTTTTGATAACACCTTCAAAATTTCCAATAACTGGTTGTTTGCTATTGGCGGTGTTATAAAACTCAGGGTTTGGAATTAGTTTATCACTTTTTAGATAGTATATCTCATCCAACTCAAAACTCTCTCCATTCAATATAAATTGTGGTTTTTCGTATGGGGATTTGTTTAATATCAAAGGCATGTCTAGATCATAATAACTCTTGTAAACATTGGCCAACATTGGTGATTTCTTGTATAGATACTTGTAAACATTAGAATGTTTGGAAGTTTCTTCATCAGATTCTTGAAGCATCACTTCTTCCATCACATAGTTGACTATATCCTGTCTTTGTATGTACGATTCATCGCTGTTGATCACACTCAAGATAGGATACATCTTCATGAACGAGTTCCATACTTTCAAAGAATCTGCTTGTTTAGCTACATCCATACATAAAGAAACTCTGAAAATGCAAAACACCAAGGAGATGTAGTAAACACATGATTTGAACATCATCTTTATGATCTTCTTGTGGTTGTGCACACTTTCTTTGGTGTGTGTGAAAAGTTTCTGAAGGAAAAAAAATGGTTTAAACACGTTATACAAAAAACTATAAATAAAACACGTGAAGAACCCACGCCTAATCAGTTGGACACTTTTTGAACTTGTTCAAGGAAGAATGGATCTGCTGTTTTAGTCACGAGCTCCACTATCCCCTTTTGTAGATTCATGGTTATCGCATTGGCATTGCTTAATGTTTCAGCCAACCACGTGAGGTCTTGGTTGTTATCATTTGACGTATCCACTTTCTGTAGAACCATCAGCTTTTCAACGGCTGTGTATACTTTATCCAGTTTCTTGCTCACCAGGTAGATATGTTTCAACAACTCTTTTAGGGATTCAATCTTTTTGATGTTTAGATGTATCTCCTTCTTCAAATGTTCAGCTAATTGTTGATGTTTTTGATATTTTTCCTCATTTATGTTCTTGAACTTCATCTGGCTTGATAATCTAAACAATCTGGAGTCTAAATTTTCTGGGAAGTTGAATATTTTGGTCATACAGAAGTTTTCGTAACTGTTCATTATGTCATCCACTACACCCTCCATCTTCACTTCAAGTGTATTGATGCTGTTTTTGACTACTTCTTCGTCTATTTTGATGTTATTTATCGCATGGTCCCTCATTATTTGAGTGCACTCGTATAAGAATGTGTTTACAATGGCCTTAAAATCGTCAATGTGTTTCATGTAAGGCACCATCACTTGTTGAGTGACTAGTGCCGTATGCTGGAGAGTAGGTGCCGGCATTTTGTTTATAAAAGTTTTGGTTGTTTTTTGGTTTATGTTTACTTCGATTTAAACAAAAAAAACCCCCTCGAGGAACTCAAATCAAATATAACGCGTAAAAAAAAATGGTAAGAAAAGTGAAGATCAAGTTATAAACTAAGATTGTAACATCATACAATATGATATAACTACTTTTAACTTAAAAGTATCAAAATCTCTCAATTGTCTATCATTGACTAACTAAAAACAATTAGTAACATCTTGGCATATATAATCATATTTTTTTAGATCACACTTATAAGTACTTGGCGACTAATTGTTCAACTAAGATAACGTATTCTTCAGCAGCTTGTTCCTTGGACATACCAGCTAACTTCTTCCAAGCATCCCATTTGTATCTGTCCTTCAAGGCAAAGACACCTGGTCTGGAGGAATCAGCTGGGATTTCACCAACGGTGTGTTGCTTGAATAAGGCGTACAACTGCAATAATTCGTCTTGGGATAGTTTACCGTTTGGAATTTCCTTAACCTTTAAAACAGCTTCTTCAAAGTTCATTTTGTGTTTATGTATATGTGTTATGCTTTGGGGATGTTAACCAAATAAATTTCCTTAATCGTCAAGATGAACACGTTTGTGTGTGTGTTTAAGAATCTTTTAGCGCAAAAAAAAAGGAGAGAAAAATTTTGGGTTGATAAATTTGTTGATAAAAAATTGGAGTATATTGGTAGCGCTAGTAAATCATAAAGGTTTTAAACAATTACTTAAGTATGTTTCTTAAGTGCTCCTTGTAATACTGATAATGCTCCATACCACTTTTATTTGAACAGTTTTCTAATAGATACATTAGCACAGTGTAACACTGATTACGAATGTTGGCATTGTCAGGCACAAAAAAGGTGAACTGGTCATTCGCCTTGTTGTTGACATTACTCATGTACTGGTTCATATCTGACACTAAAGAATAAATGTTTAAAAAGGTATGGCATCCGGAGTTGTGTGGCTTTGTAGTAATTGGGTTATGACAAATCTTAATTTGTGTATCACATGTTTTGTAAGATTGATCAATCAACAACTTTAAGTTGATTATATCAGAGTTAATTGAGTAATCATTTAATGGGTTTATGACGTGAACTGTAAGTTGTTGAACATCAACTAAACATAAGTAATGATTTAACAACGTTTTATGACCTTTGATAGATCTTTTATCAATCATATAAACAATGCAAAATTTTTTTTTGAAAGAAATCTTTTTTTCTACCAAACAATTCTTGAAATCCTCAAAGTTGAGCAACTCTACTGATATAGTACTCTGATTGTCGGTAGAGATTAAATTCATAAAAAAATTGATAACCTTGAAATCATATGGCAATGTGCTTGAGTCTGTAAAGTATTCTTTATAAAAAAGATCTTTGTTGTTGCTGTGGTAATATGAATAATCATGTGTGTATTTATCTAAAGTTGACTTGAATGGAGATACCATAGACTTATTCAGCTCTTGTATTTTACGCTTTTCGTCCTCTCTTTGTATACAAGCTACGTTGCTGTTACACATGCTGAGAATATCTTTCATTTCGTCTAACTTGCTTATAAGCAAGTTGTTGGTGATTTGAACCTCTGCAGAAACACTGGTGGCTGATAAAGAAGATGAGTTGAAGGAGTCATCGTTTATTAATGTTGATGAACTTGGTCCAATGGCGTTAGAGAAGCTGTTTTTAGGAGTGTTATAATAAGGTCTTGTTTTATTTGAAATCATTGTGAATGGTATATAACTGTGCTGGGTTGTATTTCTTTATCTAACACTCAAAGTATAAACAAACGCGTTAAACTTGTTTTCCCCTCCACTCACAACGAAAATGGGTGAATTGATTAAACCTTGCGCGCTTAAACTTTAAGCTTTAATTTTTTTTTTTCTGAAACATTAGTTAAACCGAGTTACTTCAAACGGTAACCCGCTTAGAAAAACACGCACATGTTAGATTGAGTGCAACCGCTTCCACGAGAGCATGGCTATTGTTCTAGAAAAACATATCCCAAAAGGGAAATTCAATGCTGATTTGAGGAATGAAAATTTTTCTCCTGTTTCTTTTTTTCTTGTTCTGCTCTTTTTTGGGTGGGTGTGTTTGCTGCATTAATAAAGGTCCATTAGTTAAAATGCACTTGTTGTTTTTTGCTGGAGAAGTTCTACTATTACAATTGATTGCTGACACGGTTTTAAACAAACATTTACCAACTTTGTTTCTTCTTTATTCTACAATCATTGTTGAGGTTGACTTTGTTTCATAGTTGTAAAAGAAAATCATAAACTTAGAACCAAACAACAACACCAATACATATCCATTAGTTAAACTTGATAAACAAAACTAACAGCAATTCAAAACACACTTTGAAACACTGGTCAATCACAACGGTTATATTATAAAATTCGGTTAAACAGGTAAATCTTTGATCTGATTTTTTAAAACTGTAATAAAACAGATATTAAATCTTTAAAAATACAGTTATAGGATATCAAAATACACTAATTATCGTTAACACATTTTTTTTAAAAAAAAGAAATAAAAATTATTTTGCTCTTTCAAGTATACTAATTAACAATTCATACACTCACATCTTTCAAATCTGATACAAGCTATAAACAACTTTTAATAATTAATACACATAACAGCTTTTATCAATTAATTAAACTTTATTTAAATACTTTATACTGGCTTAATTAATTAAAGATACAGTGCATAAGTTAATAACAAAAAATCAAAACTATCAACACGGACCACTAAGTTACATATAATACTACAACATGGCTGTCAATAATTTACCAGCTGGCGACAATAGCATAGCACCAAAAGCTGGAAACAAGGTTTACAATGAAAACGCTAAACACGTTAAAATTCTTATTGATAAGAAAATAGCCAACATAAACCCATTGACCAACATAGTCGAACCAGCATTCAACAAGTTCACTTCCAAACCAAAAGCTAAAAATATCAGCAGTTCACTCATAGATTTGAAGGCACTCAGAACAGGTAGAACAGAAATTAAACTAAGTAAAGCACAAGAAAAAGAAATGCAAGAAAAGCTAGAAACCCATATAATCAACACAATACCCGGAGTTGACAATGAAAAGTTCATGCAAGAAAAGCTAGCATTTGTCAAAGAGTTGGAAGATCAATATCATCAAACCAATCTACGAAAGGAGAATAAAGAACAAGAGGCGAAAAAGGGTAGAAAGTTGAGAAAGGAGTATACACTTCCACCAAAGCCGATCAAGGGCATGCCATTTTATCAAATGGAAAGTAAGAAGTATGAAGCTGCCAAGTATTACTTATTGAACCAAAATAGCACAACTTTGTCAAAGACTTGTAAGAAGTTCAAAGTCTCAGTACCCACATTGATCACATATATGGATAAAGACAGAGTTGAAGCATTTTTAAAAACTGGTAAGTACAGTGGAACTGCTGCTAAGAGAGAACGTAGAAATGTAAAAAATCAGTATAAGGAGAAGGAGCAACTGAGTGATAAATGGGTTGACACTATCAAAACCTTGATCACTGAAACACCAGGATCCGAAGAAGGTTCGACTATCATTGACAAGAGTAGTGATGAGCTCAAGGCTGAAGTTATTGAACCACCAAAGCCAGAGTTGACCAAACGTGAAGCCATAGCTGCACATCATTTAGAAGAAAGTAAAAAAATAATGAAGGATACTCAAGTAAAGTTTCAAAGTTTGAGAACATCAAATGCCCAAATGAGAAACCCAACAACAACTGCAACCACACATAAAGGATTGGCTCATATTTTCACTGATTCATCAAACGAGAACAAGATCTTTTTACCCCCATTGAAGATTAATAAGAGAACCACCAGTTTGAAAGATGTTAGAAGGGCATCTCCATCAGAGAATTTGATGCATCTAGCCAATCTATCCAGCATGAACAAACCTACAAGAAACCTTCCAGAATTTGGCATACTTTCAATGGACAACACTTCTACCACCACAGGTGATCGTGGAAGTTTGACATTTTCCCGTCCGGGGTCTAGTTATTTCACCAACACTTTTGTTCAGAATGGGGGATACTTAGTTCCACCGCTGACTGCAGGTTCCACCAATGAATCTGCCATTGGAGGCACACAGAGGATGTATTTCATGAATCCATCTGCAGGAGGCAAGACCTTTTCATTCATGGCAAGTAAAGCTTCAACGTTGTTGAGTGCGGGAAGTGGGGTTGATCCAGTTGAAGGGCAGAATGGGGGTAGGAAGTTGAGTAATGGGTCACCATTGGAAACAAAACAGTTATTGCCATCATTCAGTCATGAGAAAAAACAGCAGAATGGAGAGTATTATGGTGTGGAAAACATTTATGATAGTGTGAAAAACATCCAGGAATCTAATGATAGAAATGAGAAGATGATCTCACCTAAAGAAGAGGTTGTGAAAGGTAGTGGAGAGAAACAGTTTGTGCAGACGGAGAAAACGGCGGTTGAAGGGTTTGTGGTTACGCCTCCTAATTCAGGTACGACTAGCAAAGGGCCTAATCAACCTGAGTATTAGAGGTTATATATTGTACGATAAAATGTTTTTACGATTATTTTGTTAATTATGGAAGATGCTTCAGCCGTACATTGGAAAGGTTATGATAGTGTCGCTTAGCTCCGGAAAAGTTAACAAACAATAAATATAGCATTTAAAAGGTGTTTCAAGAGAAAAAAATTAATTTTAATAAGGAATAGCAATATGTTTACTATCGGTAGACTATGTAATTACAGAATAAGTCCTTATTTGCATACTTGTTATCAAGCATTTGCTGTCGCTCACGTCTCGCGTTTTTTATAAACAAGCGATGATTTCTCAGCTTTTAACTGCGTAAAAAAAATAGATGAAATTTCAGAAGTTCGAAAAAACCATTACAAAGATTTTAAAAAATAATCAACCAAAAGGATCACTCCATGAGTAAAGAATATCTAGATGAAGAGAGCTCATCCATCTTCACTTCTGATTTTCTCCGTCAAGACCATCCTGGTGACATAAACCCTTATCACCCCAAACCCATCCTCAACACACTCTCTTGTTTTTTTGGGCTCACATTAGTATTCGGAGTCTTGAACGCTTCAGGGGCACTCGAACCCCTTCTTCACTCTGAATTGACTCTATCTCGTCTCCAAACCACAATCCAACATCATCATAACATTACCATAAACTTAAAAGATGTGAGTACAGTGGACATATCATGGATCTTTTCACTCAACCTCTTCTTCCTCCTAGGTGCGGGCATTCTGGGTGGCTGTAAGATAGATCGTTCAGGAACAAAGACGTTGACTTACATAGCTGGATGTGTTGGGATTGTGAGTTTCTTCTCCTTTGCAAAATGTGGGAGTAGTTACACCATTTCTAAGGAAAAATCAATCTATGATTTAGGAAAGGGGAAGTATTTGCATGTAAAAGAGGCGAGGTTGGTGGATTTCATTGTCACGTATGGATTTTTTGGTATAGCTCAAGGATTGTTGATGACTTGTTGTTTTAGTAGTTTGTCCAAATGGTATTCGAGACTGATTGCTACTTATTCGGCTATAGTGTCGTTTGGTGGTTCATTGGGTGGGATTCTGTTTCCAATCATGATAAGAAAAACGTATTCAAATTTAGGATTTGAAAAGAGTATGTTGATATATGCAGGGATTATATCATTTCTTGCAATAGTTTGTGTGATGCTCATGAATGATAATTTTGATAAGGAAACCCATGAAAAAAAAGAGGAACCCTTTGGAGATGTGATACGGGTGTATTTGAAAGAAACAATCAACTTGAAGTATTTTCTGGACCATAAGTTTTTAATCATATCCATCGGGTTGGCATCTGCCGAAGTGGGCACATCAATTATAGCAACGTACTTAACATCGTACTGTCTTAAGAAAGGGTACACTCAAAAGGAATCATACGACTTCATCACTGTGATGAATTGCTTTGGAGTTGTTGGAAGAAGTTATGGATACTTTGCAGACAAGTACACGGGCAGCTTCCAAATGATCATTCTGTGCATGACAATAGCCACCTTCAGCACATTTGTGTTTTTGTTGGCATTGGGGAAACACAGCTATGGAATGTATTTGTTTTGTGCGTTTTACGGCTCATCAATCTCAGGGTTTTTGTCACTATGTCCAACAGCTGTGAAAAAAATGTGCAGAGAAAATGATTTTGGGAAACGATTTTCAACAATGTACTTATTTGCGGCGTGTGCAACGTTCCCGATTATAGAGATTGGAGGAGTGATCATTGGAGATCAGAAATCAAGTATACGGTACCAGTACTTCTGGGTGTTCAGTGGGTTTGTTCTGCTGGTGGGTGCAGCCAGTTATACTTATTTGAGAATAAGTGCCAAAGGGTTCAAAGTCACAAAATACTGATTTTTTTAGCTGTGACATCCCATCTGTAGTTAATTGTTTTGAATTTTTTTTTAAAAAAATAGGGTATGTAAAGTGACATTTCTGTTGATAAGCGAACTATGTGTGTGGGAAAGTTACAACAGCTATGTTTCATCAAATGTTTTTTTTTTAGTATTGAGGTTGAAAATAATGACTTTTATTGTTGTAGATTAGCAAATATGTAGGTTCAGATCCATCTGTTGATAAGAGTGTAAAATTTTTCAGAATAGTCAATCATAAAAATAAATGACAGCCCTGTAATTATTAAAAAAAGAAGCTTTTAAGAGACCATGATTTGATCGAGGTGTAGGCAGAGTAACTGTCTTAAAACTAATGCTGTCACCAGGGGTGAGTCTTTTACGCAGCTTATTTTTTTTCTAGATTTAATTATTTCAATAAAAAAAAATGGTTTATTGGTGAAGTCATAAAGCTCCTCCTTTAATGTTGAGGCTTTATTTCAGCATACAAAGTTGTATTGTAGTAAAAATGACATTCTTCACCCAGTCCATTTTAGATCAAGCCTTTTTTTTTCATTTCAATAAAGTACAATACAAACTCTCTGCAATATGGCTTTACACGCTGTTTAAAAATGAATTCTGTCTACCCAAAAAAAAACATAATATACACAGGCAAAAGCTATTGATCGATAATTAATAGTACCGATTAATTTGAATTATTTCTTTTTTTTTTTTCTTTTTTTTGTTGAGCCATGGATATTGTTGTTATTTGATTTGTGAAATATCCCCTGTTCATCTTTTTTATTTACTTTTAAATTTAATCCATGTTATAAATACTGAATGATGTTTCTAAAGATTCTTTAGATTATAATTTTATTCAAAAAACATTATTATCGGATATTAGCTATCCTCCCCATAGAGAATATCAGTGTATAAAAAGCTGACCAAACCATATCTGGGAAGGGAAAAAAAAAATTACCACTACTCCATCTTTCTTTTTAATCTCACCCAACAAAAAAAATACAGCATTTCGTGTTTTCATTTAAGTTTTTCTTTTTTTTGTAAATCTTAAACTCTACTTCTTTAACACCCAAAAGAGAAACCATCACTTACAATTTTGCTACACTCATCTTCACACCACCTTATTTGTTTTCACCTTTCTTACTTGAACCTATAAAAGATTTATTTAAAAGAAATTAACACAGATAAACACCTTTTTAAATAATAAAAAAAAAGATCAGTGGTTGTGAATAATTCATCAATCCCTCATACATCTGTACATACCTCTTTCTTTTTCATTCATTCTTAATTATTGATTGTTCTTTAGAAATAAAATAAAAGTATAGTATTATCATTGGGAAATCTTAGAATTGATCATCTGTATAATTATCTTGTTAAATTAACTTGCACTTAAAGAAATAAAATCTTCATTTAAACAAAGATGAAGTTAACAAAGAATATTAAAGGTACCTTCAACAAGCTGAATACCAACATAAAGAATAAAATTACCAGTAATAATAACTCAAGTGATAATGATAAGGATGTTCCATATAACGGTCTTGACTCATACAACGAGGACCATGCTGATGAGGAAGATAACAACAGTCTCCTCACGATGGATGAACAGAATAGAAATTTCTCATACCTAAGTCAATTCACATTCCAAAATGAAGATGACCTGCATAAGGATTTTTCAACACAAAGATCAAATTATACACCAAGTCCATTGCAAAATATTCCTCAGAATAAGACCCAAGTTATAGACAACAACCCATTTGGAACCACAACTGATAATTACACCAACAATGAATACAGCACAGATAATTATGATCAATACAGCAATGACCTCAAAAGACATGACACATATGCCGAGTCAATATGCAACAATGTCACTTTATACAAGACTCCAAATCAACAAAGCAGCTTTGATTCCAAATCTGAAGCTCAACAGCAAGAAGAATATAAAAATCTTTTGCAACAAGCCAGTAACTCAAACACCACCATCTTGTTAGAACTAAACTTGGATGGTACCATCAAATACTTGAGTGATCATTTGTTCATACTCCATAAAAAAGACCACATTATTGGAGAAGATATCTCTAACTTCTTAGGTGGTTCTGATTTAGATAAAACAGTTTTCCAGAGAGCAATCCAACTTTTTCTAAAGGATGATCAAAGTTATAAAATCAGATTTAGTCTACCCAGATTGCCAAACGATGATGCTCTGGATACCGATGAAGCCCAATCTGTTTTATATCTCCTCGAAGCTCAAGGTATCCTCATTAATGATGTTTTTACAAACCAACCAAGCTTTACCATGTGGATTATAAAGCCAATCTTTGATGTAGATGAGCTAGATGAACTTCCTGATCAACTTGTTGAAAAATTAGGATTTGGTGCCACGCTGTTCAATGAAAAACTCCATAGAATTGGCAATGTTACTGATATCAAGGAAATTCCTGAAGATAGAACTGAAATTTGTAGAATATGTGAAACTCCAATTGCAGATTGGTGGCTTGAAACACATTGCAGATTGTGTCTTTATGAACACAACCTATATGATAAGATAGTCAACTGTCAAGAAAAACTAAAACAGTATAAGAAAACTTTCTTGGAGATCAAAGCCAAGCTTGTTGACAATGATGCTTCTCCTGTCATAACACCACTTAATGATGATATTAATATTCAAGATATTACCAGTCCATCTCTTCTCTCAACCATCAACTTGTTTCTAAACTTCTGTGATGACTCATTGAAAGTAAATAACAGTGAGCTTAAGAGATTAACTTCATTGCCAATCATAGAAAACATTGTTTTCCAGTTTTCACCAACATCTCAACAAAGTATTGAAAATGTTCAGAACTGGAAAGAAAGATTGATCTCAGTTGCTTTACAAATTGAAACTGGCCAATCCTACTCACAAGACTGTTTTGTTGATATCCTATTCAACACCATCAAAATTGGTGATTTGAAAGTAACAAGAATGATGAGATTGAAGCATACCCAACAATATCATATGAGATTGAAAACTGAAATATACATTCTTACAAATGAAGTCATCAAACAAAGAATTGAAAGTTCCATCATCAACAAGAGTCAGATGAGCAATCATTTGTCATCTGTCAAGCAAGTTGATGAGCTAGATTCTCCAGTTTCTCGTCCTTCACAAAAAGGAAGTGAATCTTGGACTGATGCTGCTCCAAACCTTCAGAATTCAAAGGACCAGTACTCTATTCCTCAAATGTCGTCTCCTGATGATCGGTTTGTCTCAGCCAATGAAAGCGATGATAGATCCAAGTTTTACCAATCAGGTAATCTTAATGAAACTTTTTCTGGTTTGAAGTTGTCGTTATCCAATAGAGCTGAGAATACCACTCCTTTGTCCAAGAGTTTTGAACATGTAAGAGAATCTTCAGCAATAACAAGTGACGACAACCTGTCTATAAGTTCAAGAGCTGGCTCTGTCAACAACAAGAGTTTGTTATCTGATGCCAATCCATACATAACATCAAATTCCATGTCACCTACATCAACTGGTGGCTCAAATCTTGTCAATGGCGAAGTTCAAAGTAATAATACAAAATCAGGAAGTTTAAGCATTCCAAACATCTCTGTTGCTACTTCTATTTTACAAAGAAAGTCAAGTGTATCAAGTGCCAGACACGGAAACTCACCATCTGGACCAAAAAGAAGTTCTCCATTGGTTACACATGTAAAAGTTACAAACAACAACGTTCCAACTTTGTCAACTATCCAAAAGAACCCTACAACCAAGAGTGTTTTTGTGAGATCTCCATTGGCTTCGCCATTTTCTCCAGAATTGAAGGCCCACGGAATGTCTTCATTGAATAATCCATTCAGTTTGAACACTAATACAAATGACTCAAACTTGTTAAGCTTACCAAAAATGACCAAGCCTGATTTATTAAGAAAGACTTCTGCTGGGCCTATTGGGAACCCTCCTCCACTGGAGTTGCACAAATCCAGTTTGGGTTCTGTTTTAGTTCCAAGCACTACAAATAACTCAAGTGTTCATTCAAGAACTGATTCCAAGGCTGAAAATTCAACTGATAAGTCAAAGTCTTTTTCATCAATCAGTACACCATCTATTTCCAGCAAGGCTTTCAACATCAATCCAAGTATAAAACATTATGAAATAGTCAAGCCAATCTCCAAAGGTGCCTTTGGTTCTGTTTACTTAGCTAAGAGAAAAGCCACTGGTGACTACGTCTCCATCAAGTGTTTGAAGAAGGCTGATATGATCTCCAAGAATCAAATCACCAATGTTAAAACTGAAAGAGCTGTTATGATGACTCAAATCTCTAAGGACTATGTTGCCCAATTATATGCCACTTTCCAAAACAAAGAACATTTGTTTTTGGTTATGGAGTACTTGGTTGGTGGTGATTTAAGAACCTTGATAGAAATGGTTGGACCACTTCCAGCCAAGTGGATTAAGCAGTATACTTCTGAAATCATCTTTGGTGTTAGTGATATGCACAAGGATGGTATCATTCATCATGACATCAAGCCAGATAACTTGCTTTTGGATAGAAATGGTCATGTCAAGTTCATTGACTTTGGTTTGAGTAGATTAGGTTTAGTCAACAGACAAAGAAACAATAATGAAACGTTGAGCAAACAAAGTTCAGGTTCCCTTTCAAGAGGGCAATCCAAGTCTCTGCATAAAACCCTTTATGATTCATCTTTTGGGTCTTCTTCAAGTCTGCCACAGTTACATAAGAACTCAGATGGTTCTGTGTCCAATCTAAAAGAGCATAGAACTGTTAGCAGTGAGGAAAGTAAGCTTGATATGGTTAACAACAACTATCCTTCTCTCTCCAACAGCATGATGGAAACCGATTCTGGTTCCAGTGCTATCTATGAAGTTTCCAATTACGGAACAACAGGAAACAAGGGTGTCTTTTCCATGACTGGTAACAACTTCCACAATTCATCTTTTTCCAATGACACTAATAGTACTATTGAACCTGATATGGCTACAAGAAGCACAACTCCGCCAAGTGCCATTCCGCATGCCAATTTAGAAAAATCTGGGTCTACCAATTCATACACCAATTCACCATTGAGCTCCAATAAGAGTCTGAAGACAACCATTGATAAAGTAACCAACTATGTTATCTTTGATCCTGATGCCACCAACAAAAACTTCAAGTTTATGGGTACTCCAGACTACATAGCACCTGAGGTCATCAAAGGGTTTAGCGAAACTCCAATGTGTGATTGGTGGTCTGTTGGATGTTTGTTATTTGAATTCCATTTTGCTTACCCACCTTTCCATGCTGAAACTCCTGGTGAAGTATTTGAAAAGATATTAGAATGTGAAATCAACTGGCCTGAATTTGAAGATGAGGATGAGGAATCTTTGTACATCACTCCTGAAGCCAAGGATTTGATCAAAAAATTGTTGGTTGTCAATCCTAAAGAAAGAATCGGATACAACGACATCGATGAAATTAAGGACCATCCATACTTTGATGATCTTGATTGGGATAATGTATACAATGAAGAAGCCGAGTTTGTACCAAATGTTACTAATCCTGAAGATACAGATTACTTTGATCCTAGAGGGTTATCCATGAATGTTGATTTCCAAAATGAGGATTCTAATTCTGGTTCATGCAGTTCTGGTCACGATTGTGATCGTGGTAGTAGCAACTCTGATTCAAGTGTACACAGCAAGGAAGAAGGCTCAGACGAAGGTGTCACTTCGAAGAATCAAAAGCCAGCAACGATTGGATCTTTGTTGCAACCAGAAGATGATGAGATGACTGATCAATTTATAGGAAATGATGGTGAAAGCCCAACAGCTGCATCCTTTTCAAGAAGCAAGAACTCATCCATGAACAAGTCAACGAGTTCCAACAGCACCCAAAGTTTGAAGAGCAAGAATTCAAATGCTGATTTTGGTACTTTCAATTTTAGAAACATAAGAGCATTGAACAAGGCTAATAAGGATGTTATTAATAGATTGAAGAATGAACATCAAGGCTCTGGTTCTCCTGTTGAGAGACACAACTCAAATGCATCTAATGGTACAAACTCTAGTAACAAGCATTCTAGAACTGCTTCTTTGACTGCTCTATTTGGAACCATGACTTCCCCATCTCCAAGCAATTCTTTGGGAATGGTATTGAATGATTCCAGCAGTAATCTGAAAAGACTTGGATCAGTGAAGAGTGACAACAGCACAGGAATTGTTTCATTACATGGGAGTGACATTGAGGAGAATGCATCTGCATCCAATCCTTCTAGATTTGGTAGTATTCCCTCCACCCCAGGAAAGGGATTTTCTGATGAATCTCAGCATACATCTAAGAATGTTTTAGGGGATGTTTCTTTACCAACCAGCGACATCAATGACATTGAAGAAAATGGTATGATTCCTAAAGATTTAGATTTAGTTCTTCAAGAAGAAAAGAGAATGGAAGCTGTCACAAAGCTACAGAATGTCAAGAAGTACAGAAAGTTTTCAACATTGTCACAAAGCTTGGGTGCGAATAATACTTCTGGTTCCAGCAGAAGACCATCCAGCAGCAGCAATGGCAATGCCACTTATGAATCAAGTTTGCATGGTGGTGATATAAGAACTGCCTCCACTTTCACATTAAGCAATTTGAACAGATCAAATCAATTAAGAAATGTTGAATCAAATGTAGGTGAAGTGAAGAGTAAGAATGTGATGAGCACGAGTTTGAGCAGCAATGACATGAAATTTGATTTAGACATTTTGTTGTGTGAATCCATTCCAATCCATAGCTACTTGATGAAGAAGGCATTAGAGAGATCTGGATGTAGAGTTGTTGCAGTTGCCACTGGTGATGAGTTGGTTAGAAGAGCCACTAGTGATGTGAAGTTTGATATTATCTTTAGTACCTTTTTCTCGTCAAATTTGAACTGTGTGGATATCTTTAAGCTTATTAGGAATACCAATGGTGCTAATTGTAGCACTCCATTTATAGTGATCACTGCTTATTATGAAGAAGCATTCAAGATGAATGTGTTTGATTATGTTGTTGAGAAGCCTATTTCTGAAAGCCAGCTAAGAAGCATTTTGTCGAAGTATGCATTGAAGAAGGCTCAGGAAAGTGAGGATACGTTGTTGAGTGATGTTGACAGTGATATATTGCTGGACTTTTAAGTGACTTTATATAGATATATAGTGATTATGAATGTTTAATGAATCAAAGAACTGTTTTAAGTTAATTAAATCTTACTATGAAGAAAGGGTGAATAATTTAAGAGATTGGTCATGTGACTCTCTTATCTCCGAATTACAGTGTAAAAAAAAAGCAGCGAAAAAATTTTTTTTGCTGAGATTTTCTCTGGACAGCGAAAATTTTTCCTTCCTTTGACGAATTGCTTTTTTTGAAGTTGTAATCCTTCTTGTGACACAGTTAATGATGATTAGATAAGAGACCAAACATCAAATACATAACTCCCATATGCCTACCATTTCTGTTTACAAGAAGGACTTGTTCAAAGCCTTGAATAGAGAAAACTATACTGATGAAGAATTCGATGCCTTATGCTTCGATTTCGGTATTGAAGTTGATGAGGATACCACTGAAGAAGCTTTGAAAACTAACACCGAACCTGAATTAAAACTAGAAATTGGTGCTAATAGATATGATCTTTTGTGTATTGAAGGTATTGCCCAATCCTTGAATGAATACTTAGGTAATGCTTCTGCTCCAGATTACAAGTTATTGAAGCCAACCACCAAGTTATACGTTGAACAAAGCACTGAACAAGTCAGACCAATTGCTGCCGCTGCTGTCTTAAGAGACATCAAGTTCACTCAAAAATCATACGAATCATTCATTGCTTTACAAGATAAGTTACACTCCAACATTTGTAGAAACAGATCATTAGTTGCCATGGGTACTCACAACTTGGACTCCATCAAGGGTCCATTCTACTACAAGGCTTTGCCAAAGGATGATTTCAAGTTCATTCCATTGAACCAAACCAAGGAAATGACTGGTGGTGAGATTGTTGACTTCTACAACACTCCAGAACAAAAGGGTAACTTAGGTAGATTCACTCACATCATTCAAGACTCTCCAGTTTACCCAGTCATCTTTGATTCTGAAAATACTGTTTGTTCCTTACCACCATTGATCAACTCTGAACACTCCAAGATTACTGTTGATACTAAGAACGTCTTCATAGAAATCACTGCTATTGACAAAACCAAGGCTGAAATTGTTTTAAATCAATTAGTTGCCATGTTCTCAAGATATTGTGCTGAACCATTCTCCATTGAACCAGTTGAAATTGTCAGTGAACATAACGGTCAATCCAGATTGACTCCAAATGTTGCTTTGAGAACCATGGAAGTATCCAAGGCTTACATCAACGATGCCTTAGGTTTGGAATTATCTACTGAACAAATGTCTGCCGATTTGAGAAAAATGTCTTTGAGAGCCACTCAATCTGCCAAAGATGAAGATACTTTAGATGTACAAATACCTATAACCAGACCTGATGTTCTACATCCATGTGACGTCATGGAAGATGCTGGTGTTGGTTACGGTTTCAACAAAGTTCCAAAAGATGGTCAATTATCAAACTCTTCATTCATAGCCACTCCATTACCAGTCAACAAGATCAGTGATATCTTCAGAGAAGCTTCTGCCCAATCTGGTTGGGTTGAAGTGCTTCCATTGACTTTATGTTCCCATGATGAAAACTTCAAGTTCTTAAGACAAAAAGATGATGGCAATAAGGTTGTTGAATTAGCCAACCCTAAGACCGCTGAATACCAAGTTGTTAGAACCACTTTACTTCCAGGTATCTTAAAAACCGTCAAGGAAAACAGAAAGCATAGTCTACCTATCAGAGTCTTCGAAGCTGGTGATGTTGTTTTCAAGAATCTAGATATGGAAAGAAAGGCTTATAACGAAAGACATTGGGGTGCCATTTACGTTGGTAAGACCTCCAGTTTCGAAATCATCCAAGGTCTACTAGGTAAGATCATGCAAACTTTCAGAACCGAATGGATTGCTGATTTCGGTAAAGCCAGCAGTGGTAGAGGTTTCTGGATTGAAGCTGACCCAGAAAACGCCACTTACTTCCCAGGTAGAGGTGCCAAGGTCATGTTCAGAAACAAGGAAGGTGCTGAACCTGTTGTTGTTGGTGAAATCGGTGCTTTACACCCAGAAGTCATGAACAACTTCGCCATTCCTCATGCCGCTTCATATGTTGAATTGAACGTTGAATTATTCTTATAATAGTTTATGTTTAGCATCTAGTATATAATGTATATTTTTTTTTTGTCTTGTTAATTGATAGCAATGCTACTTTTTTTCTGCTTATGATAATCATTTTCTCTTTTTGCTTTTCTTCTTCTTTCCTCCTTTACCCTTCTTGCTTTGGTTACTCTTGTTTGAAACAGTGGATTCCATACTTGGTCTGATCTTGTCACCAATGTCAGAAACAGCATTGGATAAGGATGTTTTAACTGAATTGGTTTCACTATCCATTTCATCATTGGTAGAGCTCATGCTTGGTTCAGTAGTCATGATTACCGGCTTGTCAAAGTGAAATTCATCGTCCTCATTTTCAGTTTGCTCAATAATGTTTTCAATTTTTCCAATTATGGCATCCTTTTCTTCATCTTCTTCTAAGCCATTGCCATCATCAGCAGTGTAGAAAGGAGAATCAGCAGAAAATCTGGACATTTTAGAACTGGATCCAAACATAGTTGGTTGAATAGGTTTGAAATCTGGAGTTTGCTCCAAAGCTGGGGTGACAGGTCTAGGTTCTTGAAGCTCAACATTTTCATCTTCTTCATTTTCTACTTCCTCTTGATTGATAGTTTCTTCTTTTTCTGGCACAGCTTCTGGTGTAACATCTTCAGCTTCTGGGACAGGTTCTTCTTCAACAACAGCACCAGTGTGTTCATCAACAACTTCACTAGGACGTATAGTCTCATCCTTCAAGCTTTCAGCATCATCAACTGCTGGTTGTAGTTCCTTCTTTTCAACAGAGTGGATAGAACCGACTTCTTCAGCATTGTCAACATTTTCAACATTTTCTTCACAAGGAATTTCACCAGCTTTTTCACCTTCAACTACAACTTTCTCTTCTTCTTCTGGTTTACTCATGCCTGAAACACTGGAAGCAGTTCTGGACTTACCAGCATTCTTCAAGACAAATCCTATATTACCTGATGCAAAACGTGGTCTGTTATGATTCAACTTCAAGCTGAAAGTTTCACCTTCTTGAGAAACCGGAGATGTTGGGGTTTCATTCTCACTACGTAAATGAGGAACTGAGACGAAGCTCTTTTGGAAAGATCTGGCTTCACTATTGGCAGTATCAATAGACAGCTTAGGAGCATATTCCGGTGTCTCTGGTGTTTCTTCTTTACTTTTTTCACCATCAACAACATCCTTCTTGACCATCTCTTGCCAGTCTTCCTTTTTAGGCTTCATCCATTTAGGCAACCAAGAAGAAGACTTTTTCAAAGGCTTTTTCTTCTCGTCGTCACCCAACTTCTTCAAGGTGTCTAGCAATTCCTTTTGTTTCTTTTCTCTGTCTGGGTTAGGAGTGTCATCAATTTCAACGAACTCTTCACTTAAGATGGAGAAACCTAACTTCTTCATAATCTTAGGAATATTCTTTCTGTATCCCATATGACCATTGACAAGATCAGAACAATCAAAGTTTTCAATGCCATCATTTTCAATAGGAGATAAGCCAGCAACAGTAGAAATACCACCAGCAGTAGCTCTGAACAAGTATCCCAAGATCCAATCTTTTTCGGAATAACCATTGACAAATCTACCTGCAACAACTGATCTACACATGACAAGTTCATCCTTGTTGTAAACAACTGGAGCACCCAAAATGACTACATTCTCAATTATGCCGGTGCACCCTTTTTTAGCCAATTCTTTCAAACAGTAGTAAATGACTCTGGAACCAAGAGAAAACCCAACTAAAGTGACTGGTCTGTTACCCAAGTTTTTCTCCATCAAGTATTGTGCTAGTAAAATACCAGAGTTCCAAGCTCTATCTAAAGAAACATTCCAAGGATTATCAATTAAATAACCTAATTTAGACAAGGCCATAGGTAATTGAATGGCACCCATGAAGGCAGTTAAAATGGTAGCACCCAAGACTTGTTGGATGGTTTGGGTGATAGCCTCACTTGCTAAAATACTCATGGTATCACCGGTAGATTTCAAAATATCAGGTTCCCAATGCAACGAGAACAAATCACCTTCAACAGGATCAATGGTAGAGAATGGTAATCTAACATCATCTTCATCACCGGTCATCCACCCTGAAATAGAAATGATCAAATTCAATCTTCTATTATTATGCAATGGTTTGAACTCAAAAGTTCTTACAGACCCCATTCTTCTTGACATTGAAGACCCACCAATGTTGGCACCAATGGCAGTAGAAGTAGCTGCAACTGTGGCTGTACCACCAACACCAGTTAAAAATCCAGATAGTCCAGTTATACCTACAGTTGAAAGACCAGCTGCAACACCAGCTCCGATCACAGGAGCTAATAACCCACCACTCAATCCTAGAACTAAAGACCCACCTACAGTAGCCAAGCCGACGTATGCCATTTTCTTTCGTGATCTTCTTTGACGTCTTTTCTTCAACAAATCATCTCTTGTCAAGTATTGTTCATCTGTTTGTTCCAATTCCAATGTTTCTGTGATTCTTCTTTCGAATTGGTTGACTTCTTCAATGGTGATGGATAAATACTCTGCAAATTTCTTCAAAATCACACGGGATCTTGCATCATAAGTGCCCTTGGATAA